>WYDE02194322.1:0-10729 GCA_009867175.2 Adela reaumurella | reverse complement strand
TTGGAAAATGATAATTTGTTTAACAAACTTTGAAAAAATACTATAAAACAAGCGAACTTTTCGCCAATAGGTTTTTGGCGTGTCTTGCCGGTGTAGTAGAGCCCTCTTACCTCTTCAAAGTTAAAGTTGCTTCAGATCATTAGCAAAATATATCCAGACAGAGTAAAAAACTGAAGACTAAACTTTAAAAACACTTATCACCATCTGCTCCAAAACGGCACCTCGGCGAGTTCTCTGGACTTCGGAAAGCAATTCAGGTAAACGAGGCTAATCGATAAGTTTATAAGGTAATGTCATACATAACTCATAACACCATCCAATAATTATATGTCCGTCGTTTACGAGCGGGCGGCGTCATACCATAACCCGCACGTCTCGTAGATGCAAATACAGCTGCCTGTCGGAGTCCAATAAAACGGGATTCCAGTTGGCTTTTTCCATATTATAGTTTGTGGATCTGTCCAGTGATCTGCCTAGTTATCGGCCTTATTTACTGGATATTTTGTTCATATGGGGCATAGTGCTTTTGACTTGTTTTTGAAGGACTCACGCTGTTAGCTCTATTTAACTATAGATAATTTACACAACATTATAATAAGAGGCTACGAGAGAGTGGTCTTACAGCTTATTACCAAGGTTCAAATTTCAAATAACTTCCAGAGAGCATAACAGTGTATAATACACCACTGTGATATACACCACAGTAACCAATACTACCAGGTGGTAGGGTTTAACCCTACCACAATGTAGGGAGAGGGAAAGGAACTACAGTTTAACGTGGAATCCGAACCACGACCAGCGTCAACCAACGGTCAAGCGGTCACCCATCCAAGACCTGACAGCGCTCGGCATTAATTATCTTCGGTTATCGAATACCGAATAACGCAACCACTGAGCCAACGAAGCTGATAATTGTGGTGACATGGTGGTTGGTGGATGGCCATAGCACAATATAGGAATTAACGAAGTGATGGATGACAGTTGTCATTAATGATTGAATATGTAATCACGAAAAATTCGCAATTATTGCGATGTCTGTGAATAAAAAAGAATGAGAGAGACAGAGAGGATGAGAGAAGAACAATCAATGATAGATAACCGTTATTTGTAAACAGACTCGAACTTTATTTCCAGTGACTTTTTTAACAGTTATTTTTCGCTGTAATTATTCAACGCCGACTCAGCAGTTAAAAAGGGCCTAAACCAAACAAGTTTTTTGCCATTTAAGAGAAAACCATGCATATATTTGAAACTCTTTTAAGATCCTATTCTTTAGACAGAGTGAATAGGTTTCTTATTGATGTAAGTAAATAATAACCTTTCCATGAACGAACCATGATCTAATCATTTTTTTAAATCTTCAACGAGATTATCTTGCTTCATGACACCGTCATAGCAAGTTCACTAAATGATGAAGATTAAAGTTTTCTAGTGCTTAGAAGTAACAGTAAGTCAAAAAAAAAATGTTTGTTTATAAAAAAATTAAAACTGTTTTATCGCAACATTGAGTAAGCGATTCTGAACTTACTAATTTAATTTTTTTTTCAGATTAACAGTGGATGTGACTTACATAAGTCGACGTTTTGCTAAAACAACAGTTTGACGTTTGGTACAACGGGCAATAGACGTCTACTCCAGGAATACCCGGTGGTTCCTGATTAGCCTGCGACGTAGCAGGCGAAACGTCGATTTATGCAAGTCAGATCCACTGTTAATTCGACAAATTTTAAATTAGTATGATGAATCACAGTGTAAACTTAAAAACATTAGATTCTGAACTTTATAGTTTCGCGCATAATTTAATAAAAATTAATCATGTTTTCGGTTTAGGGATCGCCTTAAAGTATATTAAATCCGACCAAATGCCTATTTTTTTCAATTATGACCAAAGTATAAGCGCGTCTTAACATACTGCATAAACGTGAACACAAAGACAGAAATCATACTAACTAATCGGGTGTGATTCACGAAAGTGCTAGATTTATGTCCGTCTGACTGAAGTTATCAAGTCAATAGCCATGATTCAGCTCGAGTGTTGAGCTGAGAGTGATAGCAGTGACTCCTTGTCGGGCGTTAGACTGGCACGTGATAAGACTGCAGACTCCACTGTGAAGTCCTAAGTCGTTTATTGGCTTTTCACTGCTGGATTTACTAGTCGCTATCAGCTCGGCAGGTAATGCTCACAGATGATATGCGAGTTCTGTAAATTTCTGAGAAAATACTATGTGGGTACCGACTGCCGTTAAAAGAGTTAACACATTGAAAGTAGTATTTACATTTATAACGAATTTTTGTCTTTTAAATTTCATATACCTACGCATAATTTTACATATATATACATACATACATACATATCACTCACGCTGAATCCCGACGGTAGGGGTAAGCAGAGCAATAGGAATTGTGCTGCAAGAAAGAAATACGACAAATTACAGCATAACGCCTATCACCTATACATTTAGCAAGGTATTCGGACAAGATACCAAGCAGCATGTAAGGCACGAAGACCTACCTACTGCATGACTTTGTATAGAAGTACCGTGCCAAGGTGAGAGGTGGCGAGCCCGTCGCCCTTTAACACGTCATCTTGTCCTTATACCTTAGTCGCCTTATACGACATGCATGGGGAGAGATGCAGTGGGGTCATTCTATTAAGTACCGACCCCATACGGCATAATTTCATTTTTTCACTAATAAGACTTTACAGCTTCATAAAGCTCAGTATAACGAAAAACCAAATATGTGAGTATAAGACCCAGCAGTATCAGCAAATAACCACAAAGAATAATCAAAATCACCCATCATAATCACATTTGCAGGCGTGTGCAGGTACCTACCCGCAGCAGAGTCTGGGGAATAAGGTACAAAACCTGTAGATAGACCTCAATGTTTCAAATATGTGGCAAGTGACGGTTGCAATCAGTAATTTTTCCCGCCCGTAATTTTTTATCGAAATAAAATAGGGTGTTATCAACTACGGTATCAGCATTGCAATACTCACATTGTCAATATGCGAGGCCACTAGGAAATGCTGCGCACAATCGTCATTTAGTAGTACGTAAAGAAATCAGAATACTCTTGAAGTACTATTGAGGAAATGGCGAAAACCTCATTTTCGAGGTTATTGCGATATTTTCGTAGAAGCCTCACAACGCTTTTATTAAAAGAGAAATGATGTTATCGCCATCGCATATGTACAGTGTTTACGATACGATCGAAACACCGCTTACAATACACCAGCTCACACACCAAGTAGGTAAAAATGAAAAAAGCCGAACCGTCCAACGGACGACGTACGGGCGGAGGCGGCGATATGAAAAACGAGCGCCGCGTCCCGCCCGAGAGGTGGCGTTGTTGTCGGGGGGTACGTCGCTGCTGCTGCTAGCCGTGCGAGGGGGCGAGAGGAAGCCAGTAAATCCCTTATCACAGGCGGCGCGGAGCATCGGATCGGGCGGGACTGCGGGACAGCGGCGCGGCGGAGGCGAAGCGGCTGCCTGGCTGCGGGTCACCGCACCGGTCGCTTGCTCGGCGACGAACGAAAAGTGCGCGTTGCGTTGCGTGAGACGAAGCGACGACGACGAGCGGCGCGGCGTGGCAGTGCCGGACTGTAATAATAATTTAATAGGCGGGCGAGACTGCTGAGGGACGGCGACGACCATGGCCCGGACGGATGAGGAATGACGATCCGCTGCAGGATCCTCATTCCTCATCAGCCTGCAACTGTTCGTGGTAGCGTAGCAAGATAATAATACACTGTATAATTTATAATATCGCTATCTGAATTGTAAATCGATACAACTTGCCTGCCGCCGAGAGGTGTCGGTCTCGAAGTGTCGAAGTCTCGACTCTCGACTCGACCACGACCATAGAGAATTAAATTCGGTCTTGCCTACGCGCCCGTAGTTGCGGTGTGGGCGCGCGCGGGGCCGATCGTTGTTCTGTGGTCGTCGCCATGTCTGTCTGTCACGCAGTGCTTGTTGGGAACTATCAGCATAGATTACTAATATACATCAGCGAGCTGGCTGTGCTTGTAATTCGATTTTTGGTGTTACGTTGCTGGCAGACACTGGCATTGTAGCTTTGCGGCAAAATGACTTGGTTGGTGTGACATCCATTGATGCGATGGGCGTCCATAAATTACGTGAGACATTTTTGGCGAATCTACGCCCAACACGTGAGATGTGTGTGTGAATGGTGTGATTCGGCCTGACCCCCTTCCCCCACCCTTCCCTAAAAAAAACCCTCGCGTAATTTATAGACGCCGCGCGTAATTTATGGACGCCCATATATTGGTTGATTCGTCGGTGACCATACGAGAAGTGAAAATAGACGAAATTCTTATCAAAATAATTGTATTGGGAATAGAAGTTTACGCTGTCTCTATGTAGCTTACCTACGTAGGTTTGTGAATGTATCTATCTATCAAAGATAACTTTATCTGCTGACAACTAGCGTCGATCGAGCGGGTCCGAAGATTGTCCCTAGACACCTCTCCCCCGCGCCCCGACCTACCCACCTATACCGCTGTACAAACTCTACCAATCCCCCGTCCCATTCCCTCAGCACGAGCCCACAAGCCGCTCAGACAGCGACGATGGACGGGACAGACAGGTAGGTAGAGTATGTGGGTAGAGTTCGCTTCACGTTAGAGTTAGGAGAACAAAACAATCTAAATCACTTTTGAACCCAAGCGCTTTTTTGGTCCGTCCGTAGTATTACCATAGATTTATTAATATATATTACAGTATACGTAATCTATGGTATTACGTTGGGCCATATATGCCATGCCTTACGGGTTTATTGTGAACTAGAACAAAATTTTAATAAGTAAAACATTTTTTTAATTTGCTGGCCAGTTGAGCATCACGCCCGCGGCGCCGACCGGCAACATATTTATTCACTGCTGCCAGACCCCCGAAGGACTGTCGCGATGGAAAATATCCGATGACCATCCTCCTTATTAGAGATTACGTCAGCGAAAATCCCATGTGAATTCATTGGTTCTTTCTCAAGTTTTATAAGCGAACTAAATTCCGACGGCGCATGCATAGTCTGTTACATAGTTACATTACATTACAACAATTACAGATTATCTATCAGATATATCTATATTTGTGCGCGAGCAGCAGCCACAATCAAGCAGAATAGTAAGGAACCGTTCGTCGGTGGTCTTTCGGTAACAGAATCCTATTTCATTTCCACTATGTAAATTAGCGGCGCGGCAGAGGGACACGGCGGCGATGCGCAGCGACGACGACGCGACGGGCGGGCGGCGCGGCGGCGGAGGAGACGACGGAGACGACGCGACGGGCGGGTGGCGGCGGAGACGACGCGATGCTTCCCGTCCGTCGTCTTCGCGTCTTTGTTAGGCGGTTCGCCGGACGGAGCCAATAATAATGCAGCGAAATAATAATCATAATCAATGAAAATGGTGCGACTTGAGGGCGAAGTTGAGGCGCGAAGGACTCGGGGGATCGCTAGTACTGCCAGACGCACAGTACAAACGTACGCAACGCATATAATAAACCTTAGTGGGGCTTAACATTAAATCCTGGGATGTTCTCGGGCCTCATTAAGTTGGGATATTCCCAGTTATCTAAATAAAGTTAGAGTATTTTTTGGGATTTAATATGCCATAGAAAGTTGTAAAATTTACAAAGACAACGGCCAAAATTATTGAGAAAACCATTTTTGGTCGGCAGCTAATTTATAATATGAAATATTAGGGAAATATCATTATTTGTCGTAGTAGCTCTAAACTATCCTAAGTGTAAAATCGAAAATGCGCAGGAGGGCGATTTTAATATTGAAAAATTATTTTAATAGTTTTTTATTATTTTTCTATCACCAGGTTCAAAACGATATCTTGGCTGCACATTTTATTTACATTGAATCTTTTTTCTACATTTTTTTATAAAGTTAACATTCTATGGTTTAGCTATATGTAATTGCACTTAGGATAGTTTGGAATTGTTATGGTTTTAAGCATTATTATTATTTCAATATAATACTACGTCTTTAGAACACTTCAGAAAGGAATTTGTCACCACAAGTTTGGTCAACTGTCACATCTAAACTATCTTAAATACTTGGGATTGTTAACTTATTATTGCCTTAACTTATTAACTATTCCACTAGTTACTGAACTAATTACTAATTTACTAATACTGAGCAAGCTTCTTCAACGCCAGAGCTGGGATCCACTCACTTTCCTGACATTCAGATCAAACAACTCAGTAGTGTGCGTTGACGAAACCCTTGGTATGCAGCACACGCATGTGGGGATTGACGGAGGTGACGCACCACCATCATCATCCAGGAGTAAGTTCCGCGCAAAGAGAGACACAAAGAGGTCGGTTTTCTCTGGTGGAATGAGTCTCAACATCTGCGCTACCCACGACATTTAAGATTATACAGAAGTGTACAAAATTCGATACCGAATCGACAAAATAACATATTTTCAAAAAATTCCCGCTTAGGATAGTATAGAGCTAATACGTAGATTTATGAGAGAATTTGTAGGAACTAATCTTTTAAAACTCGGTATGGTAAGTAAGAGGCGCGGATTTAAGAAACCTCCGCCGCTCCGCCCCTGCGCGTTCCACCCCGCCCTGGCCCGAGCGCGCCCGAGTTTGCTGATATGTGGTAAAGGGGACGGTAAGGGTAATAAATAATCAAAGACCTTTACCTGGTAATAATAGAAACTGAATTAAATTTTGCTGGATGTCATATCTAGAAGGATAGACTAATAGTAGTCAAAGATTATCAAAATTTTTGGTAGTAGTAGTAGTAGTCTCAAGCTGTTCCCAGTCCCAACCAATTCCAACTACAAGTGCTACACTACGAGTTTTTTTTTAGTACACTACGAGTGCTATTTCAGCCCAGCACATTTCGGTTCGGACTCACCGGGCCCTGGCGGGCGCGAGTAGAGACGCAGCGCTGGCAGTATTCGCTGGTTTAATAGCGATGATGGGCGGGCGGTGGGGTGTGTGTGGCGGACTGGCGGACGAAATGGCGCTATATGTATGTCCGATATCCGAATGGCGCGACCTGTCGTATCCAAATGGCGCGCGGTTCGCCGACAGAGAGCCAGCGGTAATCACTTCCCTGACAATTTTATAGCTATGGGTTGAAGCTGTGAGTGAGAAGTTCTATCGATTTATCTAGCTAGATGGATGACTGGCATGCATCGCTTACTGAAGTGGTAAGTGCGGTAAATTTGCCACTACTACACTACACTATATATTTATTGGGATTATTAAAAAATATTGTTTTGGGGTTTTTTCTTTTTTTTATTAAATAAAATAGCTGATACATTTTATAACACCTTATTTATTTATTATAGTTATTTGTACATCAGCTAGTTCTATAATATAATCCTCACGAACAGGCATATTTTGAGTGTTTTAACGGATACATAGGTATAGATTTTTAGGAAACCTGGTCTAGGTAAATTCGGTTTTTAAATACATAACTATATACCTATGTAGGTATATATATCATTCATCTCATCACATCTTACAAATATAAACCCGCTATTTAACGACTAGACACGTTATACACCACACATAACATTTCATATGTTATTTTTTTAACATTATTTTTTTTAAACTTTAGATAATCGTAACAACAAATGTGTTTATTTATTTATTTTTTAATTAATAAAAAAAAATTGTTATTGATACTCCACTTGGATAAACCAAATACAATAAGAAACCTAAATGTAATAATAATTCTCGCTAATACTAAACACAGCCTACACATTGAGACAAATCTTAACTTAAACATAAAATTAATATTATTATAATTTGCCACATTCTATCACACACAACAATGAAAATCTCGTTGTAAATAACTATAATACCCCAATCCTTGCTCAAACCTATATTGTATCTACTCGTCATTATCAGATTCTTCGATCTCAGTTTTTATATCGAGAGAGGGCTCTCTCATAGCGCGCGCTGCCGCCACTCGCGAGGTGAAACAATTCTGGCTCATTATATTGGACAGGATATTATTTGATAAAGACGTGACAATGGGGGTCTCGTGCATCGACGGAACAAAGTTATAGTGCTGATACACCGCTTGGATTCGCGCTGCATTCACCAACGTCTGGATTTTCAACTGCGTATCGAGCGCTAAACTCAGAGGCAACTTCCTCAGTTGATTCGCCATCAACCTCCCGAACATCTCGAACTCATCATTCGGATCTGGCGCGCTCTCATGATTGTCTGAGGCGCTCACCGCTTCTGCGCTCCGCTTCCTTCGTTTCGGCGGTGGCGCCGCGTAAATGTCCGCCATAGATGACGCCGTGAGCGGCGTCGCTATGCCTACCGGCGGAGTTAGGAACGGCGTGGAGGCGCCAGACGTCGAAAGAATGAAAGGCGACGTCTGAGGGAACACTCCGAACGTACCTCCCATGTTGAACGGTGTGATCGGGCGCGGTGAAGGCGTGTTGAGAACGAACGGAGTGGACTTGTGTGACGAACGACGCTTGTATGGTTTCTTTTCCGTAGAGGATTTCCGACTTGCTTCCGGTGGTGGCGGCGGTGGAAGTTCTTCGTTCTGTTGGTCGTATTCATTGTGGCTGTCGTTGTCATCGCTAACGTTCGCATCTAATAGTGAGTTATCCACCTGAAAAAATATTATCACTGAGATATAAAATTAAAATGGTCATGAAGTCACTTAAATAAATAACTACCCATGTAGAAGATACGAGATAGAAAATGAGTCCATATAAACCAACTTACAGAACACGGTGTCACAATAGCACGCAGAAATCGATCAGCATGATCGAACCATGTAACGCTCGGCAAGTAATTGTACGAGCAGTTCTTTCTCGCGGCTCGTATTTTCTTTAGTTCGACGCTGTACGAAGATCTGATATTTTTTATCTTATTCTTCAGCTCTTTTACTGTGATGCCTTCAATCTGAAGGACGTTGATGATATCAATATATCCCTCCTCCCTCTTTGCTTTATTCTTGTAAAACTGCGACACCGGGTTCCACAGATAATCGCGCTTTTCGTACTCCATGATCATTCTAATAGTCAGTTCCTCGCTCCACTTCGCGTGATTCGCCATTGCGTCGAAAAAAAATCGCTTTATTTCAAAGTGTGGTGAAGATGCGCTGAGTGCCCGGAGCGCAGAAGTGTGCGGGCGGCTCGCATGCGCGCAGCATACTAAAAGCACGTCGATTCTTGCCTGGGTCGGGTCCGTGCGGGCGGGCTGCGGTGCGGGCCGATTTCGCCGCTGCCGCGCACCAGGCTCGGGAAAGTGCGCGCATGTTATTTCGGGAGTCTTCCGTTGCTACGCGACGTGCCGCGTCGGGATTGAGATGCGAGACTGCTGCCAGCTGCTGCGAAGCGTGCTTTACCTGCGCGCTCTTTTGTTATTTGTCCGATGGCTCACGTCACGCGACACGCGAGCTGAAGTGAAAGGTGCGATATGTTGTGCACGATATTATATGCTCATCGTAAGTGCGTGTGTTCACTACATACATACATAACTTCAAGCGTCATGCGTCACGCCTGTTTCCCAGTGGGGTAGGAGAAACAATGTCCCATCCGAGACTATAAGGTAGAGATATTTAATTAATTAGGTAGGTAGGTATGCCTAGCTGCCTGCGCTGCGCCTGTGCCCTATGCTATGCTGCGAATATTTGCAGTGGAAAAATGGAAGGCTTTGCCATATATGCCGCAAGTGAATCCAGTCAGCCATGAAATATTGTCTTATCAGGCAGGACGGTATATAAAGAAGCTACCTGGAAGAAACATGGGGAAAGGCGAATAAACCTCCGATAGGCAACAGTTATCGAGGTAAAAAGAGGATCCCAAGATTCAAGGACTCAAAAACAGAACGAAGCAAAGATTTAGAATGAGCACCTAGGCGAAACCCATCAAAATAATAAGACAATCTTTGACTTGACATCAGTTCAGCAGCGCTCATTCCTCATCATAGTCATCATAATCCATGCCCAAACATAACTTCCTATATTGGCTCAACATTGAATTGGAAACCGGCTGATTAGGCTATCTCCATTTCCCCGCCTGCAGAGCATGTCTCTCCTCACCCTCACAACCACACGAGCCATCTCGTTTATTGGGCGTTTGCGTCCTTGTTGGAGAACTCGCTGGATGGTGCAGAAGTTTCAAGTAGGTACATTCTTCTTGTGCGATAGACGACATGACAGCACTCATTCGGCCATAATATTTTTACGCTACAGCGCAGCGAACGGCTCCTACGCGACCCAACGTCGTCGCGTGGGATCCGCGGGGGCGGTGTCATCGTTCGTCCCAATGAGGGAGAGGGAGCGGAGTGCGGAGTGACGATGTTTGAAGCGTTTAGGAGCAGCGGAGCATGCAGCACGTTCGCGTGACTAGGGAGATATGAGGGATAAAGAGGGAGCACAGAGAAGGGTCGACCGCGCCGCGTAATATAGGTCTCGCTTGCCTAGCGAGTAGCGGCTCGCGCAACGCAAGTCGCTACTCCGTTACGTGTACATACATTGTGGTATGTAGGTAGGTGTCACATGCAGGATATTTGCGGCAGTGGTTTGCAGCGTCTGTGCAAGCATGCAGCACAGTAGACTAAAGCCCAGTATAACGTCTGAGCCATATTCTTAAAAACAACTACCTACGCCCCGCCGCCGCGCGCCGCCGCGCTCGCTCGGTAATCTGCAGACAAACGCGCATAGGGCTGCCCACTGACTGCCTGCCTGACTGACTGCC
>WYDE02194211.1:0-10730 GCA_009867175.2 Adela reaumurella | reverse complement strand
GGTGCATTGTAATTTTGAACACAAATTTTAACCGAGATTTTAAAATCCGGAAAAATTGTGCGCATACCAGGTATCGATCCCACGACCTCTCGAGTAAGAGGCGTGCGCTAACCAACTAGGCTACTCCACAACCCAATTGCAATTATTGTTAAGAACATTTGAATTGTGTCTTTTTAATTATTTATATCAATAAATTTTTTTGTGTGTTTGTTGAAAAAAAGATTAATTCAAAGTGGTTGCACAGAAAATAAAGTCCACAGAATAAATAGAGAGGGCGAACTACAGTTCAATTTACCTAACATTTGAACCCATAACTTTGTGATCTCTTTTGATGAATAAAAACCGAGTTTAGAAATAATCTTTCACTAAAATTTTCAAATCACAATCACTCATAAAATTTCACTTCACACATTTTTAAAGTCATATCCATGTTACGAAGACGTCAACAGATAAAACGACCTCCATCAAGTTGGGTGTAATAAATTACGATAGCTTCTCTCTCCTAACACCATTCCTCCAAAATAAAACAAAATAAAACACTTTTCTATAGGGCCACAATCTCGACAGAACTGACGCATACGATACATCAAAGTTACCTTGACAGCTGCCGGCACCAGGCTCCCATAGGAAATGAAGGGTCAATATAACCTCGTCAATGAAGAGTCCTGCCCTTATCAGTTTCACTGTATCTACTTTGGTGGTGCTGGTGCGTGCTTCCAGAGCGTATAGCGTTCCTTAATTAGCTTTGAAAGTTTTAGTTGCTTTTTACAAACGATCATTTTGCTTTAAAAGTTAGAAGGCTTTGGGTTTTGCCTCATCATTATAAAACATGTTTAAAATTTAAATGTTTCAATATTTCGCCGCTGTTCCTCACATTGCTGTTTGGCCACAATATGATAGATAACTCTGGTACTCATTTGGTGTTTCATAGGAGATGTTTTGTTGGGTTGGGGGATGAACTTTTCTGCGTAGCGTAGGGGTAACTAAGCCGGGTCAAAAGAAACCCTAAAACTTAAAAAAAAATTGTTAAACATATTTCACAAAATTTGTAATATTTATCTCATGCGGTTCTGTGGGTCTACCGGGTTAACATCAAATGAGCGAGTTAAAGGATTCAACCAATCGTAAGCGTCAACATGGTCAGTCTGATTGGTTGAAATCGTGGCGGGTTCTCTTCACTCAATCATGTGATGTTAACCCGGTAGTAAGGCTGTTTTGTACCTATACTACCTATACTTTGGTGGGGATGGCCCATTTTACCGCGAGGCCACCTCAGCACTTTTATATTAAAATACTCAATTACTAATTATTTAAATAAAATTGTATGTAGTTAAGATATACTAGTATTCTATAATATTAATATTTAGTATGTATTACTTATTTAAGTATTATAGTTATATGGTACCGTGTGGAGGCATTACTTAAAAGAATAGCCCCACTGTATCTCTTCCCACGCATGTCGTAAAAGGCGGCCAAGGGATAAGGACAAGGTGCCGTGCCGTGCTAAAGGGCGACAGGCTCGCTAATTATCACCTTGTGCCTTACACGCTGCTTGATCGATATCTTGTCCGAAAACCTTGTACCTTGCGAAACGTGGTGGTCGGTGTTGTGCTGTAATTTACTCGAGTTATTATAGCACAGAACCGATTGCTCTGCTTACCCTGATTGTCGGGATTAAAGCGTGAGTGAATTATATGGTAATTATTCATAGAGAAAAAACGTTTTCAATTGGGTTACAAAAAACTATAAAAATACAAATGTAAAAATGTATTTAGCGTTTAATGAAACCCTGCGACAGTTAAGGGGCCGTACTATGCCAATCCGTGCTACTCGCTTACCTATCGTACAAATAACGTCACAAAGTCATATAAAGGTACGGAAAATAGATGCGGAATTCGTTTGAACATTCTCGCTGCACATACGTCCTGCGCGAGGTCTGAGCCGCACCATTTTTTCTGGTTTTAAAAGCACATGACCGATGGCGTTATAAGCACATGACCGATGGCGTTATAAGCACATGACCGATGGCGTTGTAAGCACATGACCGATGGCGTTTAGCACAGGTAGCCCCGTTAAGAAATCAAGCATGAGGTCATACTTGGAGTATCTGAGTTTCGTGAAGACATATTCCTGAGATTAGTGCTGTCTCGAGGTTCAGAGATAGGATTACACCATTCAGCTGTGAACCGACCGGCCCGTAACGAGTTGTATTAGACCGAGTGTAGGTAGAGCTAATCCCTGTGTAAGCTTCGTGAGTTCCAAACTTGCAAGTCCGATAAAATGCTTTACTGTAAAGTTAAACAGGTGTACCTATTTGAATGAAATAATATTTGCCTTTCTAGATATTATTTTGTATATGGATATATGTATATTTATTTACATATGGTTGTAACGCTAGTTAATGTGGAATATTGTATTTGTATTGTATTTATTTTTTATGGTACACAATTTAACAATTAAATATAGCGCAATAGGTCTGATTAATGCAGATTTGCATTATATAGTAGCAAAACCTTTGGGATGTGGTAGAGGGTATCTGTGTAGGCGCACTGATTGATTGAGTGGCAGAATGGTACAAATGCTATAAATACACAAATATCCATAAACATACAGTATGTGCAGATGTGTTTCCCGCAAAATACGCCCTGCTACAAAAAATTAAAGACTTCTAACAGTTACCTCTCGCTATTCATCATCTCTGTCGTCACTTCGAGGCTTGCATTCTGAAGTCCTTCATGGGGCCTGAAGAAATAACCTGCGCCACCAACTTTCAAAATAATTTGAATTAATGCCTGCCTGACTGAAAACGAAGTATGCAAACCTTTCCACAAAAAAAATATTATTTTGTCTGATGTCTTATTCGCAGATGTCAAAATGTCATCGTTCTTTTATGGTCTAACCCAGTGGTTCCCAAATTATGCGCCGCAACTCTCGAGAGCCCCGCGGGAGCAGCGCCAGCGGCTGGGGCGGCTGTGAGCTGATATTTGTATCTACATAGTGAAATTTCAAAATTGTATTTTTTTGGTGCGTACAGAACACACCTTACTGAATTCTTCCTAGAATGCGTGGTAAGTACATAAAAATTTGGCCATCAAATAAAAATAATACCTACCTATAAAATGTAATAGATTCCTACTGCCTGTCCTCCATGCCAGCCCCTCTGAGCGAACCCAATTATTAACCGTTAAATTATGTTTTTTTAATAAATTATTTGAATATTTCTTTGCAACATGTTACTGTCCATATTACTTTAGCTCAAGATGGCTCTCGCGTGGACTATCACATGCGTGTGAATTGCGACAATAAATTCGCACTTTTCTGCAGGAGAACAATTACATAAACACCAATAAATTCGCCGAAGCAGAACTTGTGATGTAAATTAATTGAGTTATCTAGCGACAAACGCTAAACTAACAAACGCAAATGTTGGCTTGTATGTATTTAAATGATTATTGGATATCTATTAAAAATTAGTATACAAATAAAAAGGTAAATCGAACTAAAAAGTTTAGGAACCACTGGTAAAACTTTTATTTTTCTCTTTCGCACTTCCGGAAACAATACTCGATGTAGGCGTACGAATAATCACTTCCAATAAATGTAGCTATTTACGGCCTACTTTTGCAAAGCAACATAAACCCACACTACATCAAACTACATCCTCAAAAGGGCCACTACTAAACCCTGTGGGATCCGACACCCGGCCGCTCTCTTGTCAAAGCGTTATGTTATTTATAATTTTATATCCTACCTCAAGAGGCTTGCGACAATGTGCCATTGTTCGAGGATGCGTGGGTCTTCAGTGAAGCGAAGGCTTAGTATGCAGATGTCACACTAACTATAGCTATAGTTCTCAGTTATGTCATGTATCTAACGTGAATAAAACATATAGATATTTTGCATACGCGATTCACGTACACAAGTAAACTCCTATTATGTATGATCTTTTAAACAAAAAGCTATCTGTCACTTTCACCCGATATTATCTGATATTGGCACGTCTCAGAATGCACCATTGAATAAGGTGATTACCTTTTTTAAATATTTATTTTGTAATTTAGGTAATACCAAAGGTAATAGACGCTTACATAATATTTTTAAAACGTCCGCCACCTCTCGCGGCGATTTAATCGGTTTGTTCCGACGTTTCGAATAGAGCGTCTTGTTCATGGTCACGGAGACGTCCGCTAGTTACGAGCTCAGCAAACGTACTGAAGTCAGTACTCAGTAAACAGAACGCTCTGTTCGGAAAGTCGGAACAATCCGGTAAAGTCGCCGCGAGAAGAGCCGGAATTTTTCAAAATGTTGTTCAGCGACCGCGGTAATTTAAAAAGTACTGTAGGTAGTACACGCTATTAATAGATGGACCATCAGAGATAGAGAGACCGAAATAAAACAACATTCGATATATCTATCGAAGAGATTTTGCAGCACCAGATTAACCGAGCTGGCAAGAGCACACCTTTCAAGCGGGAGGTTCGGGTTAGATCCCCACTGGGAGAAAAAAATTTTAAACTTTAGAATTTGTGCTAAAATGGCTGCTAAAAGGAAAACATCGAAAGGAAAGGAACACTTCTAAGCCGGTTGGTCAACGTGAAAGTGTATCACTAAATCCTCTCA
The DNA here is from genome assembly GCA_009867175.2 of Adela reaumurella. Lineage (NCBI taxonomy): Eukaryota > Metazoa > Arthropoda > Insecta > Lepidoptera > Adelidae > Adela > Adela reaumurella. Next base: position 6,110 of record WYDE02194211.1, on the reverse strand, counting down.
TATCATGTAAATGAGAGAGGCCTGTACCCAGCAGTGAGGCGAATAAAATGGCTGCAAAGAAAGAAGGGAAGGATAGATGGACTGATTTAGCTAACAAGTAACAACAAAATAATGATGAAAATTTTATTTCTATCCTTGTCAAATTTAGGATGATAATTTTGACAGATCACGCCTTTGACGTACGGTATTTTTTTCCCGTAAAATGTCCTACAGAAAATGTCGTACTTCATTGATGGGTACCGCCCACTTATCGTAGTGATGTAACTATCGATTCCAAGTTCTATGAGAATAATAATCGTAAATCGAATAGATTCATTATCGATTATACAAAATTATCATCCTAAATTTGACAAAGTATAAAAAAGGTTATATTGTGTCACAAAGAAAAATTGTGTGCATTGCTTTGTTGGATAGTGGTCATACAGTAGTCCTTCAAATTATGTATGTCGAATTTGAAAGTCGCATCCGTCGCGATCACCAATGATTGAAGGACTATTGTATTGTGAATGTGTGGGGAATAGCTTATTTGAAAATATTTAAGTTTATATCGCTTGACAACACTTGATTGTAGAATTAAGTCAAATTTATTATATTTTTATTATGATTTTAATAGCATTTCATTATAATACAGCCTTATATAATATACACATAAACAGTTGTATTATTGATTAAATTATACCTAAAATGTTACATATAACCGAAAACCGTATACCGAATCAACATAATTTGGATTACATAGGTGTATTTATTGTTAAGGCGCGTAGGAAAGCAAACAGTGAAAGTTTGAAGATGGAGGAATACATGACTAGAGTAGTCTAAGGGCTGGAATCTACTGCAATATATTGTCTATCGGTCATTATCTTTTTGGTGTAAAATGTAGTCATTTTCTATACAAAGTTTACGGTAAACCAAAGGTTGATTTTTCTAATTTTCGAACTTTGCAAGACTTCCCAACTTTGTAGTCCCAAGTTCACGGGGAAGAAAAGATGAAAAAGTTTGCATAGAAAATAAAATTTTACAACAAAAATAGTATGATTGATACGACAAAGAATAGTTTTATATTTTTCAGTACAATCCTCTAGTAAGACTGCAGGCTGATTGATGTGCAGGGTTCTAAGTGGTGCACAGCGAGGCTGTGAAACTTTACGTTTCACTGATCTGCACTATCTATTTTCTGCACACTATACAAGTCTACTTCTATCAAACACTGTCTATTGACTCGTACACATCCTCGCCCACATCCCTGATACACATACCTCGCACACATCTCTTGCTTATTTTGTGTGTACAAAAACCTCGCATCGCACATCTCTGGTGGAAAAGCAGCCTTATACTGGTGTAGTTATTTTGGCCTACCTCCTCAAAAGATGAAGGTGGCCTTCCTACGAGACGTAGGGAACCGTGCTGTTTAGTAATGTTGGACCGGTCATTTATATTCTGCCATTTTAGGCAAAGTCCAGCAGGTAAATTTTGCATAGAGTGAGTGTATAGGTTTCCTCGGTGATTTCAATGACAATTTCACTCGTGATCCAGTCACACGTCAGCCAATTTTCTAAAAATTCTATTACATCAAAATATATCTGAGAAAAATATATATTAAAGTAATTTTCTGCTATAATTCTAAACTACACAAGTCGGTCACTCGCTATACACTACAGAGCGCAGACCATACTTATTAAAAATATTTGATTTGTATATAATTTTTATTTTCGTCAATGTTATAAAATCTTATATAACTATCTCGCAAACTGCAAGCTCCATCAGAAGAGAGAAAAGCTTGCAATGGCTTCACCAAGAGCATTTCCTGTTCCCATTGGACCCTGGCATACTACCGGCGTAATATCACTCGAGTGAGTGAAGAGTTTTCAGCCGTTAACGCACTCGAGATCATTCGACAGCGCCAGTCTGATTGGTTGAAATCGTGGTGATGTGTCTTCACTCGCTCATGTGATAATAGCACGGTAGACCCCTAGGAAATCATAAAAAGAAACTACCTGCAATGGGTCCGAATAAGTCTATTGAAAGCGAAGTCTACACGCTCCTTTATTGCATCTTCAATAATATTCTTACACTAGTTGCACCACTGCATCCATTACATATGATAGAGTATCTCATTTCCAATTGATAGCGCTGTGAAGTGAGCGGAACTCGTCGTCAGTGAGGACGGGTTGTATTTTGTTGAGGAGCACTAAAGGAAGCTGTGGTCTACCGCTGCTGAGGTACTCAATGCTGAGTAGCTGCTGCACGCTCGGCCGCGACTTGGCGTTGTATGTGAGACACCACTTCATCGCTGCCATTAGGTTCGGCGGCATATCTGTTAAAAGATAACCCAAATATACTATTGAATTTATCAGCTTGTTACATACATACGGAAAGTACGATAAAGATACGAAGATACGACATACGAAGAAGACACTGGGCAGGGATTGCATCCCTATACGATGGACCTACCGCGGATGCGTACGAATTAGTCCTGCAGATCTTTCATCTACGGAACCGGTAAAATGTGGAACGCTCTCCCTGCCCACATATTTCCCTCTATGTATAGTCAAGATTCCTTCAAGAGGGGCGTGAATAGGCACCTGTCAGGCCGGCATGGCATTCTTAACCCCCGCTAAAACCGAATGTCCATGGACGTCGTTAATCACCTTCTGGGTGGCTCAGCGCCATATGTCGCACTCACAATAAAAAAAAAAGATGTTGAAAGGCGAGTGATCAAAGGAAATATCATGAACAGGGCTTTAAATCTCCTGAAAATTAAGGTGATTAGTTCCACTGCACGAATGGCTATTCATAATAGCGTTCTCGTTCCTACACTTATGTATGGCAGTGAATATGCCACCGACATGAAAGTAGAATAAATGTAGTTGAAATGTGGTGATTGAGAAAAATATGTCCTGTATCTTTGAAAGATAGAGTGAAGAATTAATGTGTATACAATACATTGTATACACATTTAATTTTACACCCAAATTTTAACCGAGATTTTAAAATCTGGAAAAATTGTGCGCATATAATGTATCGAACCTAAGACCTCTCGAGTAAGAGGCGTGCGCTCACCAACTAGGCTACTCCGCAACCCATTTAATCTGATCTGACTTAAAGTGATAAGGAGTGCTATTAGACAGTATGAGATTTTTTTAAAGTTTAAATTGGCATTGTTTTTCAGACCGACGACAGCGTAAGTGCAGATTTATCGTCATGGACTCTAACCAAAGTGTAGTTGTATTTAATCAGTACGAGTTTGACTCACTCTCAGCAGCAGGATAGTCAATGACGTGCTTGGGGTCGGCAATGGCTGCAATCTTGCCGTAGAAGTGTGTGATGTGACCAAACGGTGTGGTCCCATACACCATACTATACAGGATGCAGCCCAGCGACCAAACGTCTGATTTGAATGATATCTGCAAATAACATCTTTCTATGTCACAATACGAGGCCACCGTCCCGTCATAATGTCGGGTCACACACGCGCACACAGCCTCAGCGGTGAGATAGAGATAGCGAGCAGTGTTTACTGTTAACAGAGTGGGATGGATGGCACTTACGACAATCAGAAGCAGGTGCGAAATCTGCATCAAAATTTTATCTTATTTATTATTAGGAAAAATTAAAAATTTTGGCATTTCTGTTTCCATAGTTCACTAAAAGTGAATTTGAAAAAAAAAAAACAATAAATTAATATTCATCCTCTCTCAGACACGATTGAAATTTCCCCTAAAACAGAAGTAACATTGAAATTTTTTTCTATAGAGCGAAGTTCAATATTTTGCTGTTTCAATCCCACTATAGACTATTCCACTCAAATTTATTTATGTTTATGAGTAAGCAGATTACGTTATATATACATAAATAAAACTTCTTTTATCGTAAAAAAATATCAAGAACTTAAAGAGTTATTTATTCATTTATTATTAGAGTTTGAAGTAAAATTTAATTAATCTAAAAGGGTCAACAAGCACTTGTTGAGTCGGCGTGATGCTCCATCACGCGCTGCCTTGGACTCCGTAAATGCTGCTTGCACGACTGGAGTCACATGCTGACCGACTTTAAATTATAAAAAAATGGTAAAATTTCATAAGTCAGCATCTATTCTGCCGTATGTTACTTAGGGTCGGTGCAGGCTTACATATATCATGCAGTAAGCTTTCGCCGAGCATGATGTGCAATAAAATATTAGCTCACCTTAATGGGTGCATTATCTTCCTTCTGTCCGGCCGTAATTGTTGTTTCGTAACGTCCCGCGCCGCCCATCAGTGCCTCCGGACTGATATATGAAAAGGTGCCGGCGGCGCACGGGCGCTCCACGCTGGTCGCATCCGTCGAGATGGACGACGCGATGCCAAAGTCTATCAGTTTGAGTCGTCCACACACAAGTAGGAAGTTTGCAGGCTTCAAGTCTGCATGCACCACTCCTGCACAATTATAGACATTTTATAGCACACACACAAAATTGTTTTTGTATGTGCTAATATAGCCACAAGGAAGATGAACGAGACTGCTAAGTCTCTCTCGGCTGTTAATGACCAAAATCAGCAAAATGCAGATAAAAGAGACTACTATTGTATTCAATACTGCAGCCACTGGCGCATATTACCATTATCTACTACGCGAATTTTTAATTTTTTCTGCGAAGTATTGATCCTTATAAATTTTTATTAACGGCGTGTAGCATCTCCCCCCAGTAGTACGGCACGAGCGCGGCCAGCAAGTGCGCCGAGTTAGACGCTTTCAGGAAGGTGGACTGGCCCGCCTTAGTAAAAATACGCACCATGTTGGTGTATGTGGTTGACGGCGTGAAGCATCTCCTCCCAGTAGTACAACACGAGCGCGGGCGGCAAGCGAGCCGAGGGCCGCGCCTTCAGGAAGGTGGATAGGTCCGTTTCACCCAGCTCCAGCACTACTTTCAGTGACTGAGTTGCTTTTTCGTACTCGCTGTAAACAATGTAGTACTGTTAAATTGTTTAGTTGAAGTAGTTTATTTGCCAAGACAAATGGGGCATTTAAATTTGCTGCACTAACTGGTTTTAGTCTGCATCACGTCTGTTTCCCAGTGGGGTAGGCAGATACAACGGAACTCCACGTGCCACGATACTGACACACCTCTGCCACTTCTTGCAATCTCATAATGTTCTTCATACATGCTCCGTGGTTACGGGTACTGCGCACTTTCCTCTTTTGGGGCACATGCTAGATATGCTCTAGGTACGTGCGTCTAGGGCCAAAATCCCCAACCCTTCCACTCACATTCGATCCAAAAATTTCTTTTGTTAGTCTTCTATCATCCATTCTTCCAACATGACCGACCCACCGAAGCAATCCTTCTTTCTCAATCCTTGTCACTATATCTTCTTTCAGACCACATCACTCTCGCACTTCACAATTTCTCAATGTATCTTTCATTGTGACTCCACACATAATCGTCAGCGCGTGCATTTCCACAGCATTTATCCGTAAAAAACAGTGTAAATAATATATTGAACAGAAATGACTGATTGTGCAACTGACTATGCGTAGAGCTGTATGACCCTGTCGGAGGACTGCAGCTCCCGCAGCAGCCGGATCTCGTTGATGTAGCCCTGCGCCAGGTTGCGCTCCACGGCCATGTTGACACACTTCACCGCATACTCCCCGCAGTCACCGCCCGCCTCCAGCACCTACAACACATACATTTACATTTGAGCTTCAATCGGGGGCAAAGAGTGTGAAAGTGTAGCTTTGAAAGATGTATGAATTTATTGAATCAATTAGTGTGGGAAAAAGTGTACCAACATCCACACTGTACCAGAATCATCAAATCAATACCAGATCAAACCGATGACAATGGGAGAGGCTTAGCGGCACTTGCACAAATGTACATGTTGAATTCTTATTTAGCGCTAATTTTAAAATGGCATAAACCTCAGTTAAAATTGCTGTTCACTTAATTAAATTGTAAATAACAAATTTTCAAGCTAATTTTGATTCGTTCTTGTGGTATTGCCAACTTAGGTGTTTTGCCTTTAGATTTTCGGGGTAATTTTGTGTTTGTACCTTTTAAGTACCGTGTGGGGCCGGTACTTAAAAGAATGACCCCACTGCATCTCTTCCCATGCATGTCGTAAAAGGCG
>WYDE02194100.1:0-10730 GCA_009867175.2 Adela reaumurella | reverse complement strand
GGCAACCCTGTAAATTCAATTACATTAAGATTTACATAATTTATTTGTTCTAGGGTAGGGGGGGGGGGGGGTATCTTCAGTGTGTCGATGCATTCCCATATTATTGCGCGTGATCCGATGGTGTACTTGGGATGGAGGGATCGCATTGTGCAGCTCCTTAGAGAACTCTCCATTGTACAGGCGATATAACACACTCAAGCAACCAATGCCCTGTGGAGTTGCATGGTCTCTAAGTTTCGAGATACCTCGGATCATTAACAAGGCTACAGGATTTTATAAGAGGTAAATGGCTTACCACAGTTATTATTCGAGGTCTTTGACGCGAGCGTGTCGACGTCGTTGCTGGGCACTCGCCTTGAAAATGGACTGTACGCTTCAGTCCGAAACGTCAGCCTCAAAGACCGCGAATAATAACTGTGGTAAACCATTTACCTCTTATAAATTCAGTGTCCACAGTAATCTAAAATCAAAGGCTACAGGTGCGATTCCGAATCGACTCTTAAGGAGTCGAGCAGTTATTTTGCGGATCCATCCCACAGATGTGAACAGTACTCTGTGCATGATTGAATAAAGTAGAAGTTTTTGGATCAGCGTGAAGTACTGACACACTTTGTTGAGGATACCCACCTTCCTTGACCCAACTTTGACTTTCTCTTTGATGTTGCGTCCAAAGTCAAGGTCGCAAAATAGTTTGATGCCTAGATTCCCTATATGATCCTCGACCTTGAGAGTGGTTCCTTGAAAGGTGGGGGCTACAGTGAACGGTGTCCGCTTCGCAACACTTCCCAGCAGTGGGTAGAAAATGGCTGATGATGGTGATATGTGTGTTGTCCACGTGACAGCCCATTATATTTAGTAAGTTACTTTACAGAAATATAGGCTGTATTACAACCCAATAGATTAATTTTATTTATCCTTCTTTGCAGCCATTTTTTTCATTTAATTAAATTTGTGTTCAAAATTACTGAACTCAGTGCTATGGCAGGAACTTGATGTGTCCAAAAAACTTTTGTGTTTGAATACAAACCATTATGGTTTTATTTTTCTTTTCCGCTATTTTGACAAATGATCTACAGAGGAAGATTCTATACGAGCGGCCTCACATAAATGGAGAAACTCCTTCATAGCCAATATGATATAAATATTTATATACATGGTATGGCATTTGCAACCCCCGCATACAACCGGATGTCCTTGGGCGTCTTTAGTATTACTAAAGACGCCTAGGTTAAACCTTCTGAGTGGCTCGGCGCCATATGACGAGCTTTCAATAAAAAACAATGGGCTTTTCTGCTTAGCAGAAGGAGAGCTTTAAGCCGGACGCAACTTTCTGCAGTCAAGCTTTCATCGATATATGTAGAGTCAAACTGGATTCACAATACTGTAGTCATGTGACTTTGCGTTCACCTTTTCGTTACTGCGATGAGGAATTTATACATATGTTATACTACATTATACTTACATACAGAATAATAACGTGGGATTGCTCATTTTAGATCGATCCCCTCCATGATCGACGGTCTGAAGCCCGGTCAACGCAAAGTAATCTTCACTTGCATCAAACGCAACGACAAGCGTGAAGTGAAAGTGGCACAGCTGGCCGGTTCGGTCGCGGAACACTCGGCCTACCATCACGGAGAGCAGTCGCTCTGCATGACCATCACCAACCTGGCACAGAACTATGTGGGCTCCAACAACATCAACCTGCTGGAGCCCCGCGGTCAGTTCGGCACGCGGCTGTCGGGCGGAAAGGATTCTGCCAGCCCGAGGTACATCTTCACCCTCATGTCGCCGCTCACGAGGCTCATCTTCCATCCGCACGATGACCCACTGCTCGTGGTGAGTACCATTCTCATTCTCTAACTGGGGCCCATTTTTTTACGGTGTCTCAAAAAATATAAAAAAATGTTAGCTGACATTACGTCGGTGTAGGAGTGAGGCAATGGCATTTGATCTCACCCTAGCTCTTTACAAATGCACTAGAAGATGTGTTAAGATGATTGAGTGGGAGAAAATGCGTATCAATATCAATGGAGAGTTTCTCAGTCTTTTTTTTTATTTCGCCGATGATATTGTCCTCGCTCATTCCTGGAAGTTTCTGAAGATGGTTAGCGACCTCTTATGAGGCATCGTATAGGGCCCGTCTGAGGATGAACCGAGATAAAACTAAAGTCAAGTTGACGAGGTCATGCTTGGGGTACACTACGAATAAACAATCAAACAAGTGGAGGAGCACGTCTCTTTCGGCCAAATCTTTCAGTTAGATCCACAGAGCCTACTCAAGGAGGTAGAAAGATTCATTCAACTGGGTTGGGATGCCTTCGGAAAACTGAAGTTCGTTCTAAAGTCTGTACTGCCACAAAAACCACGTGATGATGAATGACATACGTATATTAAACGTGAGCTCTAATGACCGGCATAGCCTAAAATGTCCATATCGCTCAGCGAGCCATGGAGTCATGTTGGGAATATCGCTACGAAACAAGGTGCTAACGCAGGAATTCGCCGATGCACTGAAGTATAGATATTGTACCCCGGGTGGCAAAGCTCAAATGGGAGTGGGTTGGACATGTGAGCTGCAGGAATGACCGTCGTTAGAGCTCACACGTCCTACACTACCGTCCTTGGACAGATAAGCGAAGTGTGGGAATACCGCCCGCCAGGTAAACATCTCAGCGTATAGGAGATGACCCCAGTTACATCGCGGGCAAACGATGGATTTGTGTTGCCGACTGCAGGGAAGGTTGGAAAACATTGGAGAGGCTTATGTCCAGCAGTGGACGAATAAATGCTGATGATGGTGATGATTATTAGGAAGTGATGCAGGGTCCGATGCTAAGTAACTTTTGGTAAAAAAAAAATTACTTTGTCCATAATTTTTTTAAATACGTAGGCGCTCCGTAAACCTGCGTTCGTCAATCTGGCAAGCCCCTTAGTTCGGCAATTGGCGACTCAGCTGACCAGCTCTATAATCAACTCAGCGCCCATCTCGGCAGACTTTGAGACTTGAAGAGACTGGAGATTTTGGTAGTCCTCTTGCTCCGACTTCCACGGCGAAAAGATCAGTTTGAATCCGATTCTCACTATCCGGTCTACTAGGTTGCAGTACTTGTTTACTTTGAAGTTGTGGTCCTTCGGTATGTTACATTCCCATGTGACTGTAAGTTCAACCATTACTACTGCGTATTCACCTCTGAGAATATGATTATGTCCGGTCTGGGTGCTGTTATACAGATTTCTGAAGGCACTTGGTAATGCTTCTCATGTGTGTCCATCAACAATTACCAATAATTTTATGCTCCCAAAATTGAGGAAGGTTTAGTTCTTGGGCAGCCTAGTGGCCCCCTTCACAAAGTTGACCTTCTGGAATCCACTACTGGTTTGTCCCTTCCTGGTTTGTGCAATAGGCTTATGGCCTCTCTAATGATTTTGGAGTACTTTATCGGAGGACTGTAGGAATATTGGGCTCTCAGTATTTTACATCCACAAAGCAAATGTTTGGCAGTGCCTGCGGACTCCTTGAACGACTGGCATAGTCTATTTGTAGATTTACCCCTTACCCGGGTCAGGGATAGTAAGTTGGTTTGCATTTAGGCAAACTTAGCGGCTTATAGGACCAGTTGTATATTGTGGACTTCCACTTGAGCGCAGGAGGGATGCAGAAGTGACCCACAGTTATCCAGTTGTTGTGTATTTCTAGGATCAGGGCGTGTAGTTCAATGTTGTGCTAGGTACTCTCTAATTGATGTGTGAGGTACTTAGTCATACACTTGCACAAACAGCAATTTAAAATTTTCACGTTACATTTTAGATATATGACATTTTAGAGTGATTTTGGATGATATCAGAGTGATTGTTTGATTTCAGCACGAGTTTGAAGACAACCAGAAGATTGAGCCGGTGCATTACATCCCGATCCTGCCCATGGTGCTGGTCAACGGAGCCGAGGGCATCGGTACCGGCTGGTCCACCAAGATACCCACCTACAACCCGAGGGACATTGTCGCTAATATTCGGTAAGAGGTCTTCTGTTTAAAAGCTTGTTACATCGAGTTTGAAGCTGCGATCTCTTTTAAGTTATTGTATAGTTATTATAGTTTATTTAAGTTATTATAAGTTTATGTTTACCACGAACATGTAAAGAAACATGCCTATCAGAAAGGCAAATCCACAGTATCGGCTCTACTAGAGCTCACTGATAAAGTGGAACAGGCACTAGAGGATGGAGAAGTCGCCTTATGTGCCTTTCTAGATATTGAGAGAGCCTTCGATAACACTCTATAGATATCATACTTGAATGTATGAGCAGTCTTTACATTGATGCTACAGCCCTACGTTGGATCGAAGCGATGTTGACGACTCGAGTAGTCAAAATTTCACTACTCGATAAAACAGTTGAAGTGTCAATAGCAAGAGGCTGCCCACAAGGGGGGGTTTATCTCGACTTGCGTGGTCAATTGTTGTCGACACTTTAATCTGTGACCTGAAAAATTATCGATGTTTTTATCCTTTATAAATATCGCAAAACACACCTAAGTCTTTTTTTTATGGAGACTGACACGGAAGGCTACATCACCTAATGCACCAGTTTTGTGGTACCAGTGATGTCAGCCTAAACACTAATTTATTTCCATAAAATAAATCCTATGAAAGCAAAGATGAGATATCCAGTATCTGAACAATGCAGAAGTTTAGTTTGTAAGAAAATGCTATAATTTGTTGTCTTATTTAACAGGAATAACCCACCGGCTCGGTTCGACCGCTGCAGCGGTCGGCGTAGCGCGCTATTACGTCTCGTATTGGCCATACGGGCGGTGCGCCTTATGGCGTGGTCGAATTTTTGCGTTTCATTTGAATTTGACACATATTTTCATAGGGAATATAGGTATTGAATGAAAGAAGAAAGTATCACCAACACAATACAGTCATAGGAAACACACCTCGCATAATAAACTTCAATATATGACAAGTTGAAAATACGTGATTTACGGTGAGAAATCACCAACACATTTTTTAATTTTTTACTATGGAAAGGTATAACACGAAAGGTCTCATTTAGAATGACAACTTGTCCTCGATGCCTTAGATATAAAACATACATTGAAGAAGAGATGGAACTCAAGTACAAAAATACTCTAAACCCAACCAAAGATTAGGGTTTTTTTTATGGATAAAATTCCTGTTCGCAACTGATTTAGCTCCTGAAATCTTGCAAACTGTACATAGTACGATAAGTCAGCTGAAGGAAGGAGTTTAGTTTGCGCGAATAGGTTAGGAGATGGTCGAGATATTAAAGAATATCGCGAGCGGCGGCGAAACGAATTAATATCATCAATAGTCCATTTGGCCAGTGTTGGGAGTGACTCATTGCAAATAATGAATATAAGCGTTCTCATACAGGCAAATTCTTTGAAGCGTTCAGTACTGTTACGTAATTTTACTGTCATTCTCAACCCGATAATGCTACCCAATGGCATTAAATAAAAAAACTCTCATTCAAAATTCCTCATCCACTGACCAGTGATGAAACCACCGGTTGAGACAACTTACAGAAGTAGGGGTGGTCCATGGCCTCGCGCGCGGTGTAACGCTCGTAGTGGTCGTAGCGCAGCAGCCGGTCCAGGAAGTCCAGCGCCTCTGGAGACACCAGGTGCTGGTTCTCAGAGTGCACGAAGCGCTCCCACCGCTTGCGCGAATGTCTGCAATCAGATAAGCACATTTTAGGGACAAATTTTAACAAAAGACCGGACGCCGGGCCCACGTTGCCACCGGTCTGTACAACTGGGTTACACAAAATAGCTAGTCTCTTAGATAGGACACCTCTTAAGTGAATGAATAAATACCTCTTCAATGACAGAGACCAGCAGTGGGAGATTGAATGGACTATAAAAAGAAGAGCTACGTATGCCGTGTACGTAAACTTTAATAAAGTTTAGCATTGGCTAACTCCACTGATATTCGAAATGTCTGATGTCATCCCAGCTTTTGAAGGTGTTGAATTCAGCACTCAATGGCTTCACCAAACATATCCGGGCCAATTGGCAGTAGAAAAGGTGTTCATCGAAATTTGATGCTCTGGAAGCCACTACTATTTTGTCCCTTCCTAGTCCGTGCAATGGAAAGGCTGATGGCCTCTCTGATGATTTGGGGGCCTTATCATGACGGTAGGAATATTAGCCTCTCCCAAGTAGTATTTTGCATCCACACAGCAAGTGCTTGGCAGTGCCTACGAATTCCTTACACGATGGACATAAATTATATGTAGATTTTCCCCATCGAGCCAGATTTGTCATATGTTTACATTATTTTTACATTTAGCCAGTTAGATTATCACAACGAAGAAGAACTGGCAAGAAACTTCGCTACAAAAATTTTTCAACGTCAACTTAGTCTACGTTTACAAAATGATTAGATTGATAGGTTTCTTAGATGGTGTTATTCTCATAACTAGGACTGAGGGAAGAAAAATTTTTAAAGCAGTGCGGTTTCTTAGTAAGGCGCATACTAGGCGATACGCGACTGCGACAGTTCGGCGACTAGCCGCGACGACATGGTGCGGCCGACAATTTTCATATATTTTGTTCAAAGCTCCACACACTTGGCGTCAGAGTTGCGACGACAGGCTAGGGAAGCACTTGCTCGCAACATGTCACAGCGACTAGTCGCATTGCGCACGCGCACACGCGACGACAGCCGCGCGCGACTGCGCAGTGTCAGTCTCGCTGTGAGCGCTGAGGAAGGTGCACATGTGTATTCTGAATCTCAACATAGATACGTTCAATGTCGATCATCCTGAATTATATGAAGCTAATTGCGTGGTGCATTTTGAGCTCATCAAAAAGTACAGTAAACTGTCCACGTTCTTAGCGAGATGTTAGTATTGGATGGACGCAATAACGGCAATGGATTCGTCGTACTCTGCGCCTTCGCATTCGCAAGATAAGCACCAAGGCAAGTGCAACTAGAGGCTCCATATTCACTCACAAGACGAACAACATGGCCGTCTCTCTCGAATACTCTAATACTAATGATCTCTTCCTGCACGACGTCTGTCATAACGACTAGTCGCAGCGACAAGACGCAGATGCAAACGACAACTCTGCGTCTTGTCGCAACGACTAGTCACAGCGACAAGTCGCCTAGTTTGCGATTAGACTTGCCTATCGCAAGAAGTTTTCTCCTCTGTGGGACTGAAATATATGCGGCCACTGAGATCGTTAAGCGGTCTTTGGACATTCTTCCGCATCATGCGTCAGCAACGTTTTAGCAGGTAGGGCCACATTGCCGTAATAATATCACTTACAGGATGTCCCATTTCGACCGCAAAATATTACCACCATGGGATTCCTTAGCTCAAAAGCTACAAATAAGGTTTTAAATTATTTTTTTTATTTGACATTTAGTTTCCAAGTTATTCAGGAATTTATGCAGCAAGGTGGGGTGACAAGAGGGATCCATCGTGCATTAGTTATAATTTTTTTTTCTCAGGTTCTAATGAACTGAATTCAAATGCATTTATTTACCTTATTGTTACTATTTATTGTTATTAAAACACTAGTTATAAATAAAATAATTCATAAATGCGAATAATGCACCTTTGGTGTGTTTCATTAGCTGTAATTTTTCACGTGACTATTGATTATTCAAAATATCTATTGCATTTGATTCTACATTTCATAGGCTACAAGAATAGCCATAGTTTTGACTAAATCAGCCGTGGAAGCACAAACCCAAGTCGATACTTTTCGAGGACGATAGATAAAAATGTTTACCGACGAATTTTAATGAATGTGGTAGCACAAATGTAACATTGGATAAATTTATCGAGGTAGAAAGTAGGATCGATATAAAGGGGCAACGCTAGGCATTTTGCCTACGAGAACTGTCACTTTGTCTTATTAGTTTCAAATATGGTATTGTTGTGGCAGTGAGTGTTCGCCAGGATAATGCCACGGAGCATCATCTTCATGCACTCACAGTTCTTATAAGTGCAAAAGAAGGAATGTGACGTTAGATACGGATTAAAACAGAGAAGAACGATGATTTGAAGGCAATCGATAAATCCAACCTCTCTCTCTCTTACCTCTTGTTTCTTTTCTTCTGGTTTCTCGCTATCGTATAGTAATATTTTGACTTTGACGTGGAAACAAAACAACTACACGTAACCTGTGATTGCTGCTGAACACAGCCTCTCAACTACCACACTATTTAGTTAGACACTGTAGTTTGGTTGAGAAATAGTAACTAATAGGTAGATAATTTTGTCCAGTCTCTTTGGTACCTTACCAACCGCTAAATTCTTAAAATCGTTAAACAGAACATGCATAAAAAAGCGCTCCCTGTTCACCTTTCACCACTTCATTGCCGCTTCTCGCTGTCTTTGCAGACTGTACCATGAAAAACTTTACAAATGCATATGCCATTGCTATCACGGGTGCACTTCTTCTTCAAGTACGCGTAGGTACCTACAAACAAACACCTCCCTTAACCCCTCCGGGGGCGATGATAAAGTTGTCTTCAACAATCGACAAATTTGAACGATAAAAATCGTTTATGCTCGCACAAACTGACTAATTTGATGTTATGTCAAGTTTTGTCTATGATATGGGTTTATTTAATCGATTTTGCTCGATATAACATCGTTTGTGCTACGGTTGACGATGAGTGTCTCGCACATAAGACAAGGCCCATGTACATAATTTTGTCGTCTCAATAAAATTATTTGTGTTCCCGCTGCAGATTAATACTTTAATAAAAACTTACACTTCGTTATACACCAGCCATGTTTACAACGATTACTTCGTAATATGCACATTATCGTTTGAAAAACCCGGTCAATTGAATACTGAGATGTCAAGGTTCCGTGATTCATACAATATTAGTGTACAGTTTGTCCCAAAACAAAAATTGAAAAAAAAAAGAAATACATTGAGATATCATTGGATATGCATCACTCATTTTGAAAAAAATTTGAAAAACTATTGTTTAATTTGAAATTTCTGTAAATGTGTGATTATAAAATAGTGTATAAAATGTATCCTTCCTTCCTTTGCAGCAATTTTTTTAAGGTTCATGCTGCCCTCATTTACATGATGTGAGAGGATTTAATTATACACTTCCATGGCAACACTTTGGTGGTTTTCCTACACCAGAATTTCAGCAACTATTTTAACACAAATTCTAAAGTTATAAATATTTTGCTCCCAGTGGGGATCGAACCCGCTCCTCCCGCTTGAGAGGTGTGCTCTTGCCCGCTCGGCTAATCCGACATTCGTCTATAAAATGTTTAGAAAACTTAAAACTATTTATTTTGTGTTTTTAAGACTTTGATTTTTTTATGTTTAAAGATGATGTTTACTGTAGTGTCTACCGATGTAAAAAAAAATCTACCGCAAAAGAACTTACTGCTATAAATAATTGCAGAATTGTAATTTCCAAAATGAATTCATAGGCAAAACAATATCTTGCCACATTGATATATAAATTCCAAAAATGAGAAAAAATATAGAGCATATCTTAGAAAAGTTACGTAGTACCCTAATGAAACAAAATAAAAATATGTGTTTCTTAAACAAAAAAGGGTTTATAAAGTTGCCATATTTTTTTGGTAATAATAAGTTTGTCAAATAGACTGACTCGAATGGGAGACACAATGTACCAGAAAACCACCCTCTATAGCAGGGATGGGCAAACGGTCGATGATCGATCCGGTCGATCGCCAGAGGTTTTGAGGTCGATCGATAGATTATACTTAAATAAATCACATTCACCCAAACTAAAACTAAAATTAAATTCACACCGGGAGCAACAGTAGTGTTTTATGATGTCTAATAAATAACGAACCGTCGTACATGATTGTGTGCATTTTAAGTACAAAAAATAAATGTATTAAAAATATCTTGGGGCCGATCGCATACACTCAATTTTTTTCACAGTAGATCAGTGATAGTATAAGTTTGCCCACCCATGCTCTATAGAGTAGCTCAAATGCAACTGGAGCAAGAACATTTTTGTCGCTATGCGCATTTCCATACTATGTTTGCACTGCAAAAAAATCACATCGCGCCAAAATTGGGCCCATCCACAGATTTTTTATGAGATTTTTCATCATTCTAATACGGGTCGTATTTCGAAAGTATAATAAGAAAATGCCACTCGAATCAATTGCACATCGTTACCTTCCCAGTATGTCGTTGAAGCGCGGGTCCAGCTCTATATGGTACTTGTCTAGGTACTCGAAGAGCTCCTCGGTGCCGAGCACCTTGGCGATGCGCACGAGCTGGTCGTAGTTGTCATGGCCATGGAAGAAGGGCTCCTTGCGGAAAATCATGGAAGCGAGCATGCAGCCCAACGACCACATGTCCAGCGAGTAGTCGTACATCTGGTAGTCCACCAGCAGCTCCGGACCCTGACAATAACCACTTTTATTAAAAACATATTGCAGCTAAACATAGTGTATCATTTCCGGTATAAGTGAACCAATGGTCAGTGTGGGGAGTTGTGTTTGGTGGTGAGCCTAGATCCAGCCCTGGCTAAATATCAAATCATGATGATAATACAACAAGCACAAACCAGTAAAGCCTCAAGCAGTGAGTACAATGTATATGTGTACGTATATGTTTATGCTAGATATGGTGTCTCGGCATGAATTATTATACAGGGTGTTCGGCACATGGATGGACAAAATTTTTTTGTAGGTTAATGGGGTCATTTGCAAGGTTTTCACCCTT
>WYDE02194099.1:0-16701 GCA_009867175.2 Adela reaumurella | reverse complement strand
ATTTTGTATTGAATTCACTATCTGTGTCCCTGTCATTTATCACTTGACGTGACATTGACAGCGGCCATAGTAGACCCGCAGGATTCCAGACACAAGATATGGACCACTATAAAAAAAAATTAAATATAAAATATTATAGTCTGTCTTTGATCCGTCCGTAATGATTACGTAGGGCGGGCCATATAGAATGATGCATGCGCAGTTCGTATGTGAGTCCGTCCGTCCGTTTTTGTGAGCACTGCCCGTAGTGTACGCATCATCCAAATTTTGTATGCATCATCCCTGGGTGATCCTAACCACCGCCAGGTGACAGCAAACATCGGCGTTTGCCATGGGCCATTTGGGCGTTTCCCCATATGGCGGGTGTTTTAATCGATATTAGTATTAGATCAATTTTAAAATTTATGATTTCAAGTATATAAAATTACGCCACCTCCCTTCTCCCCTTCCTTTATATCAGTGTCTCCCTTATATCCTTCAGTCCCTGGTTTTCCTGGAAAATGCAGCCCTCGGAAAATGCAGCCCTCGGAAAATACAGCCCTCGGAAAATACGAGTAATCTTTTGGCAAAAACCCAAATTTACAGGATGGGCAAAAGTTGTCTATTTTTTAATTATATCGCTATGTTTCAACTTATTATAACTTTAGTGAAGTTTCCCATGTCAAATAACGAATAATTATTTTCAGTGAACAAAAACGCTGTTAGGAAATCTGTGTATTCTGTGTGTACCTACGTATGCTGGCTACGGGACTTTGTATACCTATGGAAAGACTGAAATCCGATACGGAGTAAAATGTAACAAAATATTAATATTAAACCTGCGTCAACGAACTACTTATTCCTAAAAAAAGAATGACTTCCTCTAAAAATAACAGATGTCAACTGCTCCAACATTTCCAGTAAATTAATAAAAAGGCGGGGTTTATAAGTAAATGTATAAAATTATGTTTTCGGATTTAGAAGTTCCGAGAAAGTGTACTTAGGTATCTATTTCTAGACCCCTAATGACTTTTTCAGTGAACTTTCACGCCTCCCTATACTCTTAGTCAACGTTTTGACGTCCCACGCCTTACGAGAGGCGTGAAATAGAGGTCGCGTAGGTTTAATAATAGATAACCCTACTCTTTTAATTTGGGGGATGGCCCTGTTTCTTGTTCTGGCAATGCTTGTAAGACTAGGAAGAACGAAATTTGTCACAGACAACACAAAAAGTTGTGTTGTCTGTGAAATTTGTAGTGACGCGTGGAGATCATCTGCTTCACAAAGATGTGGGGTCTCGCTCGAAACATCAATTGGTTCAATATTGACTAGTAAGCGGGTGTACCAGAAGTTCCGGAAGAAGCAATATTGAAGTAAAACACAGGTTAAGAGGCCCTCATAAGTGAAATTGGAATTTTCAAACCCAAAAACGCATTTAAATAATGGTACAAATATTACAAATAAAATATATGCTCTAGGCAAGGATACACCACAGACGTTGTGGTGGCCCGAAACACGATTAGCGTTTCAAAAAATTTCAAAAAAATAATCATATTTTTAGTCCACCTAATTACAGAGTTATTCACGATTTAAATGGTTTTCAGAGCTATGTTTGTGAATTAATTCTATCGAGAAAACTTACGCCAATCGTGTTTTCGGCCACCACTGCGTCTGGCGTGTATATCCTTGGCTAAACCATATTTATTTGTAATATTTGTGCCATTATTTAAATGCGTTTTTTTGGGTTGGAAAATTCCAATTTCACTTCTGCAGGCGTCTTAAATTTAGTTACGATATCATTTTCTTTAAAAAAAAAAGGTTAAGCCTGTGTGTGTTTATTTAAAACCCAACACAGCCAATACCTTTAGGCATAGATAATATCTACGCCTTACCTACAACAGTTTTATGCAACAATTTCTGAAATAGCGGAAAAGCAATTTAAAATCTGATTCCTCTAAAATTGCTTAATTCATGGTCAGTTCAGATGTAGGTTTTTATATTACAGCAGTTTTACGCATTGCATGCAGTGAGACAATAGCAATTTTAAAATCAGATTCCCTAAATTTCTGTGAACTCATGTTCAGTTCAGTTCAGTCATGCATATTCTTGATTACTATTAACTATTAATATATAGGTAAAGTGAAGTAGTTATTATCCTAAATTGCTTCAAGTTTAGATAAGATTTTTTCGAAACGTATAATTAATGGCTCATTAAATCTGGTTACGGTTGAATTTTCTGTTAAAAAATGTTAATCGTGTGTTTGTGCGTATACTAAAAACACGACACAGCCAAAGGATAACGTTTATGTGTCAATTTCACTTTGAGGTAATCGTTGTTGATACTGTTATGTTAGGTAACTTTCGCGTATTTGAAAAAGTTCATTTTCGGAATACATTGGGCCGGGAATTACGTTCACATAGGAAACTTTCTCTAATTTAAAACTATTGAAGGTGAGCATGCTTGAAAAATATTCAGTACCAGTACAAACATTGTAAAAGTCTGCAACGTACGACATCTATGTGTAGGCATTTGTTAATCTCAAACTTACAACAATCACGAAGAATGTTTATCTAATGAACCGACGTACAATGGGTGACTCGGTTACAGTAGACAATAAGACTAAAAACACGAAGGATTGTTCTGCACAATCTAGATTCAATTCATTGAGTAAATTCAAGGAATAGAAAAATTTAGTCCAGACAAACGGAAAATTACGTCAAGAACTTAAAGGAGAAAGTGAGAACAGGTAATTTAAGTGAAGTGAAACGTCTGCAGGAAATAGACAAGTTTGTAGAGACATTTAATGTCGTCATTTATCTATCTTTATAACAGTTATTTATTAGATAAAACTTCTTGTAAACTATGAAATATGTGGATAGAGTGTAATTAAACATGTCATGTAACTACATGAAACTTCAAATGCTGATAAAGGAACAGCGCCATTAAATTTTTTTCCAGTATGATTTTTTTTAATAGCAAATTCATCCTTACATGAGAATCGTCATGTAATGAACACATTGAACTGTAAAACAAATTGTTATAGTGGACTCAATGCATCAGTCGGAAGCCTGTAATATGTAGCATTAGCTCGTGGTCAATGTTGACGATGTCACGGTCACGGTGACCAAGCACCTGCCTGCGTTCAAGTTCAAGGGGATTTAGCGGTACCAGCTGTGTATTATAAACTATGCACGCTAAGTCGACTGCTTTTAGAGAAACTTTCGATATGATTCCACTGAGGTGCTTTAACGAGACATTAGTGTGTTTTATTATTTTTGTTTTGAAATATTCTTAGTTCAAACTGATTCGATGCATGCCTATTGTAATTTTCGACAGGTTTGACGGTCTGACTGAACATATCATTTTGAACATTACATGAAAGTAAAGTAAAAGTAGAAATTACCATGTGAACACAACGTTATTTCACGTAAAATACTCATATTTACTCGACTGAGTAGCATTTCATGGTTTGCTGAAAGTGTCTGGCAATTAAGGAACTACTACTTACGCAATTAGACAAAATTGAGAATTATCAAAAAAATTTGGCCAGCCCATCAGAGCATATAACTATAACATCATTACTTAAATATACCAGTAATGATGTGATAATGAAGTAGGCCGGAAATGATTTTAACTTTGTATGACCTGAAATAATAATTTCTAGAATACATAAGATTAAAAAGAGTAAACAAGGTCCGCAATGAATGATATGAAGATTAGGCCAAAAATAGCAACATTGTCATTCTAGACATACATCACTTATAAAACAATTGCATGTTTTCAGTTCGACCTCGGTTGCCAGGACTGGAAGAGAACCACACTAGGCACAGTTCACAACATTGGACTCATCGTGTCCCTCATTCTTTCTGGCCTCATTTCTGACAGGTACGAATATGTAATGTTTTATTGTCCCACATGTCATTTTCAATTTTACTTGTTCTCGATAACGTGAGAGGCGTAAGAAGAATTTTTACGCCTATTACGTTATCAAGAATAAGAGTGTTTCTGGCCATAAAACCACCGGACGCACACTTTATTTCGTATGTTATTTATTACTTACACACGTGAGTTCTCGCCATCGCACGCGATCTCGTCCGTAATATTAACGTCATCGTAATACTAGTAATCTATGGTAATACTTAATGTTGTTGGGAGTGGTCCTGCCTTTTATTATTTATTTATCTTAAACTTCGATGTCGGTATTCCCACGTTTATCATCTTTCTCGATATGAGGTTCACAGAAATATCAATTCTTGTTTATATGTCACGCATGGTACCTTACGTCGGGATTGAGTTGATATAGGCTCACACCACGGTTATGTGACATAAGAGACATAAGCCAACAATGACGGCATAAAACCATATAAAAGAAGTTAATAATATAATGTACAATATAAGTACACAATTCAACCAGTGACCTCAGCCGGTTTTTCTTATGAAAACTTTTCACCGATTAGCATATTTGAAAAACCTGAAATTCGAGTCTTCAATTCATTATGGAGTCCTCAATTCGGGTTTTCAAGGTTGAAAACCCAGACTTTCGAGGAAAATATAATTCTTGCAGCGTTGCCTTAACCTCCAGACCAGACCACCCGCTACTACGGTTATATCGTAGTAAATACCAATTATCACAAGACATATACCAGACCAGACCAGGGCATAGCAATTATAAATACACGTATAATCGCAAGCAGATAGCCTCCCGGGATGTCATCGGGCATGCGTCTGCCATGTTCAAGTGTTACCTACTTTCCGTATAATATCTTATGTTCATCCGTCCTAAAATACAAATAGCTTCATTTTCTATATCTTTCATTGAAGAACGCGTATTATTGAAAAGTGATACTTAACCGTTTTATTTTTTTAATATCGTAATTTTTATACTTTGTAATTTTTTCTTTTGTCACCTAAGTCCTTTCTTACTACTATACAAAATCAAATTCGTCAGAAGCATACCAACAGATATCAGGGTTTTAGCACCGAACTCTGTTAAAATTATCAGAATGTGTGGAAGAGTTGATAAAGTACGTCTTCTTTTCGTACAGATATGGCAGAAAGACCATAATAGTCGGAACACCGCTGGTGGTTGGAGTCGTGGGATTGATCAAGTCATTTTCAGTTAGCTACTGGATGTTAGTAATTCTGGAATTTATAGAGACCGCATTTGGATACGGAAATGCATCATTAGTCCTATGTAAGTAAACCGTATTTTACAAAATTATGAATAAGTTATGCATAGATATTTTTTTTGGAGACTAACATGGTGGGTGACATCACCCTGATGTTCCAGTATTTTTACACCCAGGTCAGCCCAATACATCTTGGTAAATTAGGCAGATGCCATGCCAGCTATTCACGATAATCGAGCCAGCTACACTGAACTTTGCGGAAACACGAACCATTTTTCATAGTCAGTTCGACCGACCTTCATTCAGTGCGGTTCCGAGTTCATGAAATGCCTAAAAAGCTCGAATTAAAGAAAAAAACCTGCGCAATGATTGTGCAGAATTGTATTGTCTAATAAAAAATATGAAACTACCCACTTAAATAAAATTTAATAATAAGATGACATTACAATGTACACATAATTGAAGAGAACTACTGAAGAACTAAATACAGTCACTGTACCTGTATAATTTGTATTTAACCTACCTTGTATACCTATACAAATTAAATAATGGTACAATGCTATCCCTAATAAAAGTATTTTTTTTTCAGCACTTGAATGCGTCAGTCAAGATAGGAGAGTAGTATTCGCCTGCATCCTCGACATGTTGGCCAACTTCGGAGGAATGTTCTTCGGCTTAATCGCCTGGAGTTTCCCCTACTGGCGGCACACCCTCAGGGTCATTTACTCCCCACTTCTCATCGTTTTCTTCTACATATTCTTCATCGACGAGGGAGTTCGGTGGCTCCTGGCCAAGGGCAGAAAGGAAGAAGCGATCAGAATACTGAAGAAAGTAGCCAAATTTAATAATATAAAACTCTCCAATGTAGCCAAAGATATGATGAATAAGATAGATATAACGAAATCGATAGAGAATAAAACAGAAGAAGATGAATCTCAGCTTCCACTGCTGGCTAGTTTGAAATCAAAGTCGATATGGCTGAGATTGATAAGCTGCTCGTTTTGCAACATGTGCTCGGCGTTCATATATAACGGGATAATAGTGAACTCGGCGAATCTGTCTGGGAACAAGTATCTGAACTACTCATTGGTGATGCTGGTAGCGATACCAACGAGATTAGTGACTGCGATGGTGCTCAACAGATTTGGAAGGAAGATTCCTATGGCAATTGCATTCTTTCTTTGTGCTGTGTTCTTGGTGTCAGCATCATTCGTACCGAAAGGTATGTAGTGCTTTATATAAATATATATTATTTTAGAACATAAATATTATTCGGATTGTGTAAGCATTTACTTAAATATGTCTTACATGATAACCTAATTGCAAATCTGCTTAAGGATATGTTTATACACCGCCATTATCATAACGTATTATTACTTTTAGAATACAGGTAGGTAATCGTTGTCCGTGCGTGACGGAGCAAAGGTTTCGCTACAGATACCGCAATCGATTTCGTCTCTCGGACGGAATGTGAAAGTGTTCCATTTGTCCGATAAGACTGTTATTTCGCTTACCACAAGCACAGCTCCGACAGCCGTGATCGTCTAGTGGTTAGGACCCTACGTTGTGGCCGTAGTAACCCAGGTTCGAATCCTGGTCACGGCAGTGCAAACTGTCGCGGCGGAGACTACCTTTTTATTGTTGTTGGGGTAAATAACAGTGGGGATACCTTGTGCTCTAGGCGGCAGTGAAAAAAATACGTTATTTTATACTGAAAACGATTACGCTGGTCGCGTTCCTTATTTTTTCGGCATCAAGAATATGTCGGCCTGGCAACTGGCGGCCGTTGCGTTCAGAAATGAACTTGAGCCTGCCAGACGACCTTGAAAACAGGTCGTGTCGAAAAATTTCACTCAAATCCTTTTTACACTTGAACGGTCCACTTTTTAAAGTCGTCTGGCTGGATGAAGCTAGAACATTTTTCGATGTTTTACCATTATCGTGTATCAAGGTGTTCATTTTACCTTTTTACACTTTTCGGATCCAACTACAGCTTTTGAGATAGGAATTATGAAACTTTTTAAAGTGTTGCCATTTCTGAACGCAACATCAGCTTCCAGTTGCCAGACCGACATACACATATTTGATGCCGAAAAATAAAGAACACGACCAGCGTAATCATTTTCATTAAAAAATCACGTTTTTTTCACTGCCTCCCAGTCTATTGATAGGGACAGGTGTACCAGCCCAATAAAAGTTTTGGCCGATGAGGGACACAACTTTAATTGTCGAACTTATAATGATATGTAGGTACTTAGTTTGTTATGTATTAGATTGTTTAGTAAAAAAACTAATTCATGAAGTAGGTAGGTAAAAGTAGGACCTAGTTAAACAATTCAACACGATGTGACAGTGCTGTCGGGGTTTTGGAGCAGCCTATTGCAGATCACATCTCGCAGGCCGAGGAAGGCCTCCCGATGCACGTCCACGTCGATGTCATCGTTTAGCACCAGAGCGGGCACGAAGTTGATCGCCTGTATCGGCGCTCGAGTGGCAGCCTCGTCAGCTCTGTCCAGCGCGTCCGCGGTCCACGCAACGCAGTAGTCTAGCATGATGAGATTTATCCCGGCCTCCTGGGCGCAGCCGTAGGAACCCAACGAGAAGGCGGGCCGGTCCTCAAACGACCGATACTCGCAGGAAAGATAGCTGAGCTGAGCCTCTTGGCTCTGCAGAAGGTCTAGCGCGCAACGCTGCACCCTGTTCGCCCAGCAATCCGCCTCTTGGAACTGACAATTAAGACTGCCGTCCTCCTCCCTCGTGGTGCGACCCCACGGTATGTACTTAAAGTCGAATTCACCACCGAACTCCTGCCAGACCGGCACCAGATGACTCTGAATAAACCTAACTGTGTCCATGCACCCGGCCGTCCCGAATATCTTAAGTGACAGACGACCATCTGCATTCTGTGCGGAGCAGGCGGTCGCGGCGAGGAGCCCGAGAACACACAAATTCTTCAGGGCACTCATGGTGGTTAGCACAAGCTGTCAACTGTTAATACTGATGCGGTATGGACAGCGTGATGAATTATTAAATGCTTACCTACTTAAAATCTTATCGCCATATCTAGTTTCCGTTTTATCAATGTACATAATATAATGGAATAAAAGAATAGGTACGCAATGATTGTAAGGACTCAATTTCAAGCAAACCGTAATATAGGCTGAAACTTAATAACAGATAAAAAATTATGTATATACCTAGCTGATAGATGAGTATTAATTCGAAAGTATTGCCATTTTTCTTTGGTAAGCGGTGTTTGGATTGAGTACATACCTAATTTAACGAATGGGGCCTAATGGCAACATGCGCGGAAAGTTGTCCACGATTCTCTTTCTAAGTAACTACCACTGGAAGAAGCTGGTTGGTCCATTTATTGGGTGTGACCATTTGAACTGTAGACGATGTGAGCTGCTCCCGAAGAAACTACAGACCCGTTAAATATTACTATGTAATATGGACGGGTGCAAAGCTTCATAGACTTTATCATAATATTTAGTGGGACCAACCGAAATAAGTGAACTAAATTTATTCAAGTAAATATACGTTGGAAAGTACATCATGCATGAACAGTGTAAGCCTATAGTGATCCTGATAGTTCACGGTGCCATGTCAGCAACTTTCCTATGATTTGTCCAACTCAGTGTGTATAATTTCACTGGTCCAACTACACTGAATAAGATGAAAAACAAGAAGTAACTACCTATTTGGAACAGTGTTCATTATTACAGACATCCTCAACCTCACTCTCCCGACCTATCCATATTCTGAAGGATGCCAGTGCCTACAGCGATGAGAACGTTCTTCCAAGGTCCCGGTCGATCATCTTGTTGAGTCAACATCTCTTCTAAAGGTAAAGCTTTGTCGATGTTGTCTTCGTTGTCGGACTCTTTGCTAATTATTAGACGTATCGAGCTGCTGTTTGGCAAACATCGTCTAATCTACTTTAAAATTTAGGTACCAACTAATGTTATAAAATATATATTTTATGAGCTTTGTGCAAAAACTGAAATAAAAGTCCAAAAATTTTGCAGTTTCTCACGTATTACCATAGATTGTTTATATGTGTTACGCAACTAGCATAACTTTGCTTGCAAAACGTAGGTTCACACCTTAACCAGCCCCAAATAACATATATACCAAAATGCAGGTTTACATCGCGTTTTACCTACATCTTTAGAGTTTTATTTTTAAGATTGAATAAAGGAATGGCGGGGTAAAAAGGTCTCTTAGTGGCTCGTGTAAATACATAGATACATATATTGGTACCTAAGCGCCTCCTCCCATCTGGATTGAGATTGGAATGACACGCGGAAGACATGCTGACTACTACATAATAAATAAAACACAATAAATAAAAAAAATTAAAGACAATTTAATATTATAAGTAGGTACGTAACTACATACACAGTGTATATGTCGCAGCCAACTGGTTGAATCCGCTCCTCAACAGAACGCCTAGGCCATTGCTGAAGTGGCGCCGTTTAATGGAATGGTTAACGTCGGTTAGTCATTTGTTTAAATAAATGGTGCATTCCTATTTTGCGGAAAGTACATTTGCCGCCCCGACATGTTACTGGTCAGACATGGTTACTCCCTAGAGACAATAAAGTAAGCGGAAGCGTCAGAAGGAGGACCAGGGCGGCCCCCGCCCTCTGTAACAAGCCCGCTTTCGGCTCGCGGCGGCCAGTTTCAGCCGTCACATCTCGCATGGTGCCTGCACCGTGTTACGCAAGGACAGAGGGGCTGACCTCGCCGCAGCGCCGAAGATAATGCAGAAAACTTACACATTTGAAACACACATCGCATGAAAAATGGACAAGTTGAAAATTTCGTTTGAAAAATATATAAGTGGAAAAGTGGAAGATGTCGTTTGAAATATGTAAAAGTGGCAACAGATGTCAGTCTTTTGGCGGCAAATAATGTTTGATTTTAAAATTGAATCACCCTGTGGCTTTTCGTCAGCCGTTTCCAACAGGCTAGCTTTCAGTCAGCTAAGTCGTTGAAAGTTAAGCTAGATAAATTGTTACAATGTCCCGCCTAGGCGTTTAATTGAATGGGACCACTCAACTAAGAGGCTAGCCGTTCAGTTGGAAAGCTGTCTTAACCAGTTGGCTGCAACATACATATATACCAAGACATTTCTGTGATCGTTAATTTATGCAGCGTAGACACTTTATATGTATGTGTTATATCAGTGGATAGTTGGTTGAAGTCGCTGAGCTGAGGTCCTTGCTGGATAGCGTCTTGTCTACGGTACACAGATGAGTGTCGCATACCTACGAGTAGGTACTACAAGCGCCATCTATTATCTGCAAGATCCAAACTGCACTTAATAATGAAGCACTAAAAGTAAAACTGTTACGTTAGCAGTTAACGCCGGTGGTCGGGTCTTGTGAGAGAAGGGCGCAGACGACGGAGCGAAGGTCCTGGAAGGCCATGCTGTGTATCAGCTGATGGACGTCGTCGTTGATCACGATCGCCGGCACAAAGTTGATGGTAGCCATCGGCGCGACGGACTGCGCCTGCGCCGCGTCCGCCAGCTCGTCCGCGAGACTCGTCCCCATACACACGTCTATATCTTTGGGAAGAATGCCGGCTTCGTATGCGCACTCCCTGGAAGCGAACTGGAACGCCGGTCTGTCGGTGAATCCTCTGAACTCGCAGTTCATGTAAGTCATGCGCGCGTTAGGATTCCACTTGAGGAGGTGAAGGGAGCACCGATGGAGACGGTTCGCCCAGCAGTCCGCCGAGCCGAACTGACACGTGTGGCTTCCGTCGGCGGCGCGCTGCGTGCGACCCCACGGAACAAACTGAGGATCTAGGTATTGATGGAATTCATTGAAAACTGGTATCAGCTGAGTCTGGATCCACCATACCGTGTCCGTACACCCGGAGGTCGTGTGCACGGTTAGGTTTAAAGGGCGACCGGACTGAGCGTGTGCCGCCGACACGGCGAATAGAAAAGCGACCACCAGCGACGGTTTCATCCTGCACATATGATTGGTCGAGGAACTGAACGGAAAAACAACAAGAATCAAGTATAAATAGTCAACGTTGAAATCTTATCAAGTGGCATTAGGAAGTATCAGCTTGTACTTATCTATCACTGATTCAGGACTAATTAGGCAAGCCTTCCTTGTTACTAACACACCAAATAAGGATGTTCCGTAACGCATATTATTAATTTTGTATAATTATACAAATTTTACAACAGCATGGGTCACTGAAATAGATAATGTGGTATTATTTTACTCTAATCTCAGTTTTGAATTAGGGCCCATTTCCTATTAGGTCCATGTTACTGTAGAAAAAATGGGTTCAAGGTAATTTTTTTTCAGACAAATAGGTAGTTAAATTTTTCGAGGTTTGCTATATTTTTTTCTATCAGAAAACATCTAAATGTGTTTCGAGTTATGTGTTTTTATTTCACTTTTTCATGATTGGCCCAATTTGGGTTTTGAACCCTGACCGCTATTTTCACCATATGTCGCTAGATCAGACGTCCAATGATTCTAAAGTTCGAGCGGCATAAACCCCCGACGATATACATTAGAACGTTTGCCCAAAGGATGTGAAGTTTGATTTATCGCTCACTCATTCGCTCTAAAATGTTTTAAGGTGTATAGACTTTGGATTTAGAACCAATGCCCTTGGAAACTACCAAGTTATGCAGTAGGTGGGTGTTCGTGCCTTACATGCTGCTTGATATCTTGTCCGAATATCTTGCGAAATGTGGTGGTCGGTGTTGTGCTGTTATTTACCGGAGCTCTTGCAGCACAACACCCATTGCTCTGCTTACCCCAATTCTCGGGATTCAACGTGAGTGATATGCATTTATCGTAAATTGCATTTTTGTATACGAGATTTTTTGAGAATTTTTGAATGTGATGTGAATAATAATCACATGAGGAATATTTTAAAACACATTTTGAAATTTTGTATAATAGCCTATTGCAACCGTTGAGGTAGAAAAGCGAATGGAGATTAAGTCCAGGCCGACGTAACATGGAACCCCTCGTCCAAATGGACGGATAACATAAAAAAGGTGTTCAGGAATGAGTGAAAAAGGAGAGTGGTGTAACTGCAATTAGGAGTGGATAGACACAGATTGATGATGAAGTACAGTTTAGAGGTTTGAATTAGAATTCGAGGAAGCCCGGAAGAGGGCTGGATCCAGGAGGAAATGAACACATGTTGATGATGTACAAAATACGTGGTCACATATAGAAGACAAGATATCCGCGATAGGTCTGCATCCAGGAGTTGATGAACACATGTTGATGATGATGAGTACAAAACACATGGTTTGAAATATAAGTGAAGAAGCATGAAAGCACTTCTTATTTCGTAGTTGTGCGGTCACTATATACTGCGTGGTTCGGTGTTTGCCGTGGTTAAAGCTAAGAGTACACAGCCAAACACAGTGCATGGTTGAGCACGATGCCGACTCAAAAGATGTTTGTTGATCGTAAAATACGTAAAAACACATAACCCTCCCTTGCTGCACAATGGAGTGAAAGGGGCATGCTGTACTTGAATATCCAATTTAGTTTAGCGTTCCATCAATAACTTATTTATATTTTCTGTCATCCGATGTGACCACTTAACAAGCTACCGGCTACACAGAAGCCACAAAAACAAAACCATCTCAGGTTTCACTGCGACATAACCACTTTTAACCGCAATCATCGTAGGTAAGCGTATCATCATCTTGTATCTTTATGCATCATTTAACATCACCATTATAAAGCTAATTGAAACTAAAATAATAAAGTCAGGTGTATGTTTTATTAAAGTGGTGTATTTGAAGGAACAGTACACAGCTAATACCTTAGAATATTCTACTTACAAAACCATGATTTATGATTTCATAATATCAAACCGATTCAATAATTATAATGGTCGGTCACAATTTTTTTACACATTTTATTGGTATTTTTCCAATTATGGAATTTTTGTGAGGTATTTTTCTGGTGTTTCTTCCTCAACTAGCTAACATCCCCGCAAACTCAAATCCTTGCGTGTATTCAAAGGTAAGTCCTTATTCAGAATAAACGGCAGCACTTTTCAGCCACCAGTCACCATACTCCTGAATAGAAGCGACAACGCGACAAGTAATAACGCCCTAGGAGGGGCAAGTGAAGAAAAAGGCTCGCGAGCGAGCTCTATGGAGGCGGTTGAGGTTGAGTTTATTTTTAATGATCTCATTACCCGGAGGTAGCCTGACGACCTGAGAACGAAAAGTGTATTCTAAAGCTGTCGAGTTAGGCACTATTCTAGAACTTTATTAGAACCCCTCATCCCCGTGTTCTTGTCGTTGCATGAGCAACGAAAGAATCCAAACGCTCTCATTATCCACCCACGAAGAACAAATCGATCCTGTAAATCTTTTATTTCCAGGGTGGCCTTCTATTATCTTCTCTCTCTCTCTCTCTCTCTCTCTCTCTCTCTCTCTCTCTTTCACTCGCTCTCTCTCTCTCTATGATCTTCTCTTTACTTCTTTAGTCATAATCCAAAGACAGCACAATTCACAATTCATGATAGATCTATAATTTCATGACAATATTTCATAGGTTTATTTGGTCAAATACGCACAGCCTAAGTTTCTTTCCTTGATAAGATGGCGCGATCGTGCTCATTCGTCCCGAAAGGGGGAAATACGAAAAATTAACGACTTTTGAACATTTAGTTTAGAATGGACCAACTATATACCATCATCAACATATAGTAAAGCCTGACATTGGGAAAACGTTTTCATGGGAGACTTGGCAGAGAGGAGTTCTGTGAGTTCACGACACAATCAGGAAGTAAGCGGTGGAAGATGGTGAAATAAACCACCGTGAAGCAAGCATGTTCAGTGTGAAAGTTCTTTAGTTCGAAAAAGAAAACACATATGTGGACTGTAATCTTCAATATATTAAATTTGTCAAATTTTCAGTAGAAAAACCTGTAAATCATCACTCTACGTCTACGTCATCGCGGCCTGAGTAGTGAACAATTATGTTGCCGCGCGGGCTTCGCGCCGCGGGTGCACTTATAGTGTAACATAACAAGTCAAAGTAACATTATTTTTTTAAATATTTTAGTTTACTTATAAATTATATGTTTTTTTCTTTATGACTGTTGCGACTATTCTCGTTACTACCGTGTCTAACGATTTATCTGCAGGTAGGCTATTTAAACATTAGAATACCAGAATATTAAGAAGAAGAATACCAGAATATTAGAATAGCAGCCGACCGGGCGAGAGCTCGCCTCTGAAACAGTAGGTTTGGGTTCGATCCCCACTGAGAGCACAATATTGTAACATTAGGATTTTGGAACAATTTGGGACTTTGCATTGCGCCCGCGGTTCGAAGCCAGTGCGGCTACATATTTGCTCACAGCTTAGGCCCCCGATGACGTAGCCTAATGATTTATAGCCTAAAGCCATATTGTAAAGTAGCAGAATGTAACATTATATAATTTAGACGTGTGATACATGGCTGCTGCCACTCGGGCGAAAGAACCGTGATGTCCGGTGGGTCACCGTGAAAGTGTATGACTACATTTTCTAATATCAATATCATTAGAAAGACCTGTGCCCAGCAGTGGGACGGATAAAATAAATTCAAAAGAAAAATTAAATCTGAAGATGATTGAAAAGATTATGATGAAATTAAATGATGATATAGAAAAGAAAAATGTGAAAAATTATCTTTCCATATCTGAGAAGTAAGTCGCAAATGTAAGTGTTCCCATTCTTAATTTTGTTAAGCAAATCCTACACTTACAGCACCTTCGATAATTTAAACAATAGAACCTCCAACAGACCCTGGCCTGGAAGCGAAAGCATTGTTTCACCAGTGCACCTACCTACATGTTCAATGACATGACATGACATGACACAGCGTGTGTGGGCATACGAATATGTCGATGAAAGTCGATAATGGATGGAGGCCGTGTCCTGAATAGAGTCAATGTTAATCAGTTCTGTGGTACACGCCATTTTATATTTGCTTACACTTCAGAGCAGAGAACGGAACAGATGTGGCATGCCATAATGCACGCTAACTAAAGGTAAAATTTCACAATGCCTCGCAGTGAATTCACTCCGCGTTTCCTCGCAAAACAGACTCGTGAAAACATATAAAATTAAGAAATCAGTGCGATAATTCACTGGGGCAGTACCATCTCCGAGCGATGCCAGTTCATTGTTCTCTTCGAACGAAAGCGAAACGACGATAAGACAACTGAACGTTCGTTGTCTATGCGGATTTCTGCAATTTGCCATCTGACGACGGCATCTCTGAAGAATCGAATAATGCTTACACGTTAACACAGGAGGAGGGAATTCACTGCGGAGCGTCCTGAAATTCGCTCTATGGGAGCCTGATATCGCCAAACGTTGAAATTTCAAATCGAAATTTGTGTACGTAGTCCTTCTACGTATTTACGTCTTCTATTTTGTAAGGAATAAGAGTACTCGTAGTTCGAAAAATCTTGCTCTGTTTTCTCAGATAAATGTCTATCTTCGCCGCAACCCAAATAAAATGCATCACATGCGCTCTCTTTCGCTTGAACTATTATCTAGGAACACTGAACTATTTCAAGAAGCAGAAAATCGAGAAGAAGACAGATCGTTAAATAAAGGTTGCGTTTAGTAATTTATGGTTCTATTCCTTAAAATTTGCCTTTAAGATAATTCGATAATAAGATTTATAGTGTTTGGATAGAAAAAACGTCGTAAGTCAGAAAGGTTTTTTTAATTTTAAAAAATTACTGATATTGAAATTTGAAAATCTACGACAATATTGTTCTCGGTATGTAGTTTACCTATTTATAAATGTAATAAAAAGGATCTTTTATGCTTTAAGTTTTGCGTCAGATGGAATAAATCCTATTTTTTTTACTTTATTCCATCTGACGCAAAACTGAAATTATAAATTAACATTTTTATAACACTTTTAAATAGCTAAGGCACAAACCGATAATGCTATTGTTGTACATTTCCAAATTTCATTACCATTATTTTTTTTTAAAACTACACTACACAACTACACTACGACTTACGACGTTTTTCTTTGCAAAGCAGGCCATTATGGGTATAGTCATAAGTAAATTATCAATAAAAAAATATGGAAAACAAGTGGGATACGATTACGTTACGATCTCTGATCGATAAAATTGACACGTTTTAACAATAACGACTCGAGCATTGCCTGACATGGCAGGTGGTAGATCTAGGAGAAACTTTACTATGAGTACAAATACGATGTGTTTTAATTAGGACTCATGGTTCCCGAAATATAGCCAAATCAAATTCAAAAAGAATTCAATGATTTTTCAAGAGAGTAAGTAATATTTTTACAGCACTCTGCAATCACTAAAACGACAATATCTTAAGAACGAAGCCTTGTAGAGCAAAAAGAACGATATTTTGGGATCACTCTAACCTTTTCTCATGAATAAGAATGCAATTATATTTTGACATCGGTCTGTAAACATTAAAATGACAGACGGACAGACAGCGGAGACTTTTTAAATTACCGCGGTCGCTGAACAACATTTTGAAAACTTCCGGCTCTTCTCGCGGCAACTTTATCGGATTGT
>WYDE02193988.1:0-10730 GCA_009867175.2 Adela reaumurella | reverse complement strand
ACAATGCTCTTAGAGCATTACTGTCCGCCCAATGTACCAAAATTATAGAAATATTGGTGTACAATAAAGATTATAATAAATAAATAAAAACCCGGGCGGGTTAAACCCTAGCACCAAGTAAGATTAGGAGGGAAGGGACCTTCAGTTTTACGAGGAATCCGAACCTCGGTCAGCCTTTACGGTCGAGCGGTTACACATCCAAGTACTGACCGCACCCAGCGTTGCTAAACAATCAATAGCAACAGTTGACTGTCTGCACCACTGAGCTAACAAGGCTGACATAGTTATATACATTAGATATAGTTTTTAATTAACCCATCGGCTGTTTAACATATTTCAAGCGCACACTGTTCTGACTCTTCGTATTCGTATTTCGTCGTATTTCTTAATATATTTGATATGAGAAACAATCCAACATTCCACAAATGTTTCTTCTTCTAATGGACCAGGCTATGCCGGGTGGCATGCCCCTTGACAGCAAGTAATTGTGTTGATAGAATGCGATTTTTCATTTCACCTAAAATTCTATAATTAAGTAACTCATTATAATATGTTTTTAATGATCTTTCTGTTTCTGCCGGGTGTTCTGCCCTTAGGCAGCCAGTATGTTGCCAGGGTGCGATTTTTATTTCCCCCTAAAATTACCCATGTAAACTTAATTAATGAAATAACTATACACTGACTTATTGAACAGATTATATCGCCAAGTCATGTGCGCTGTATGTTCCGCTAGGCTTTACTTACTTCAACACTTTCTCTAATACCAGTAAAGTGCTTAGGGAATTCTTCATCCGCTGTTTCCCCCCAATTACTATCTTCGCGCATTACTGAATCTTCCCTGTCAAGCTAAATCATATCGCGTGCGGTTTCTCAGTTAATTTTTATTTCGTGTATGTACAAGTCTCAGGCAATTATTATTTTTTTATTACTTAAGTTATCAGTTATATGTTAGAATATTAGCTGCCACCGCTGCTTCGTTCACATTAAAAAAGTACTCTGACACTCTTGGTCGATTTCTATTGTCATATTGTGATGAAATTGGACTAGCGCATATTCTGTACTTAAATGCGTAATATTTATTTACGGCCTGGAATTATTAGTAGATTGCTGGTAGCTAGGTGTGGTAGACGCGCCAGGTCCACTAAGATCCATTGCAAAAATCCATTGATGAATATTTTTGCACTTTATGTCCACTTTAATCCTGTTTCTATGATTTTAGGAAAAGTGAATTTTTAAGAACTGAAGAGTGTCAGAAAATCCATCCACCCATAGTGGACATGGGGGGTAGACGAGGGTCTGTCGGAGACGT
The DNA here is from genome assembly GCA_009867175.2 of Adela reaumurella. Classification (NCBI taxonomy): domain Eukaryota; kingdom Metazoa; phylum Arthropoda; class Insecta; order Lepidoptera; family Adelidae; genus Adela; species Adela reaumurella. Next base: position 9,421 of record WYDE02193988.1, on the reverse strand, counting down.
GTACATTCAGGGAATTTTTTGAGTGTGTTCGGATCGAAAACCTTCCAGCTAAATTAATTGTAGAATTGAAGACGGACATGATTAACCTATTTTTTTAATGTACACCGGGCTCTTTCGCAACTCATTTTGGAAGACAGCAAAATTGTTATCAGTTTTTTTAAGGCTTCCCTAAAACTGAGAGTTTAACGTAGAGTTGTTTTTTGTGTACATTTGCTCAATTTTATAAAGTTTCATTAACAATGACTGTATGACATTGCCCAATAGGACAAAATTCCCTTTTTTAGATAAAAAAAGAGATTTTTTTTATCAAATTTCAAATTTCACGCTGTTTTCTTTGCTGATAGATCAATGTGCTCTTTTAGGGTAATTTGGTGTTGCCATTCACTACTTCGCTTTAATTTAAGGTTTACCCATTAAGTTACACCCAAACAAAGCATAAGATTAGGTTACTGGTAGGTTTAAACTGCTGAAAAACCGACGCAGTGCACCCAACTTCCATGCAGTGGTTGTGGTTACATATCTCCCTAGCTTGTATGTAGAAGCCGGAGGCGTGGAAGGAGGGCACACCCCGCTCGCCGTAACAAAGTGTAGGCACGCGATGCGTAGGCAGTACGTAACGGCTGAGACTGGTAGGGTGTGTCGAAGGTGAACATGGGTGCCAGCACTTTAATACGTATGGGCGGAGGGGATGAAATCCCGCAGCGCCGGAGATAAGGTGGAAGCTATTTTATGTGCACTTTGCCTCAAAATTAGTTATAAATTTTCTCAGAAACTGGCTTCGATAATCTCCCTCACTCAATTACACCCCCAAACGAACCCACCTCCCCCCCCATTCCACCCCCTCTCCTCTCGCCCCCACCGGGTCGTACTGCTACACACCCATATAATCAGTTCTTGACCTATGTGTATAAAACATGCATGAAAAGTCATTAAGACAGACAGGTAAACAAACATTCGTTGATTTTTCTGCTCACATTCGTTAATGTAACCCATCTATTTGTAACGGAACATAGTCAAATATTCGTTATCTCTTTTATAATATGTAGAAGCGTTAGAACAGTATTCCCTCTCTAGCTGTGGTAGAGTTGCGCGCATGCGTGTGAGATAATATTATCTATCACCTTCAAACAGTTCTCAGAATGTATAATGATTAATGATGAAAGTAATAAGTATGATTAGGTGCTATCATAGTTTGTAGATGCGATGGTCAAGGTATATTTACCGCACAAATAAATAAACAGAACAAACATGAACACACAGTAACTATAGTTTACTGGATTTTTGTGATGAATATACATTTTTCTTTGTACCTACAGTATAACACATTCGTATGATTATTTTATTTGTTTCCTCTCTGTATTTTGTAGCATATCAGGTGGAATAAAAAACGCTGTATAGATACATATAGGTACAATGAATGACAAATAGAAATGTTTCATATTCATATAATGATAGAATGATTGGCTGAGGGCAGGACGCCAAGGACACCAACAGTTACAAATTTATTTTCATCATCAACTTTAAAATCATTAAAATTCCACCTACTTACTTTAAACTTTAAATCCATAGGTAGCCATAGATAACATAACACTTCAATGTACGTACCTGTTAGAAGGGATCTTCAATGCCATAAAAAATAGTCAAATCATTATACCTGCATGTAGGGCTGTTCACATCTTCAACGATCATTAATATCTTCCAAGTCCATGGCCACATTCTGATAAAAGGTAACGACCTCAGGAGTATTCTCTTTCAAAGACAGAAGACGACACACCATGCAAAGGGAATCCAATGCATTGATAATGATTATCGAATAAGTAAAATCAGCGACTCTTGGTTTTGTGGACAGGACGTACTGTTGCCGGAAAAATTGCCATCTTGTCTTACCCCACAATTACTCGCGGCTAGGCTTGCCAGACGTCCGGATTTAACCGGACTTTCAACTTTAAAAAGTCGATGAACTAATCAATGAATTCAGTCAGACGCAAGGAGCAAAAACGACGATATTTTGTCGCGTAATAACCGCAAATTTTATAAGAATTTCGTACAACTCGATTTGGCATCGAGTTTGGAATGTAAAACACAACTATGTGTGCACGAAACTCCACTGTACTTGGGGATATTGAATTATAGATTGTATCTACTCTTTTTATTACATAATATATAAATAATTACGTAACATTATTACAATAATGTACATTTGCAATTTTTTAACGAAAAATATTGCATTTAATAAAAAGGTCACTAATAATACCCGGATTTTTTTAAAAGTCCTTTTTTAAAATTTCTTCTGTATTATCAGGATATTTATATATTTGCGTTTATTATATATATCTGGCAACACTACTCGCGGCTCGCTTGACAGTTGTATGTATATCATCATCATCTTCTGTCCCTTGCTTTATCGATTCTCTGAACTTCATTTGAGAGTTCGACGAAAACTCCAAATCTTGTAAAGATAATTTATTAGCTTTGATAGCTGAAATGTTAATGCAATCAATTAAATGTACTTCCATGTAATTATTTTTCTATTCTAGGTTTATTTCATTTCTATGCTTCAGAAAAACACGAAAAACACTTAAAATAAAAGAATCTCATACTACGCCGGTACTAACTTTTTCTCAAAAACCTAAACAAATGTTTTCAGAAAAAAAATTACATTGCCTACGTTATATTATAAAATGGTAGCCGAGGAATGTACGGAACCCTCTCGGTGTGCCAGTGAACCTTGAACTTGGCCGTTTATATAAACCTGTGTCCTTTGGAGTAGAGGTTTCTTCATTGCTTTTACGTCCGGTTTTGGTCATGTATCGGTTCGGCTCGATTCGTTCAATTCGTTCCACTTTGGTTCCACTGCTTTCCGCCCGGTATAAGTTCTTCCGAGCTGTCTGTCCATCTGCGTCGAGTTAATGTGTACTGAAGTGAAGTGCACTTTGTGTAACATACTCTCCAGCCCATACTTCTCCGTCTTGTTGTAGTAGTTGTAGTAGGTGTCGTACCGCGGAGATCAGACAGAAACAAGGAAGTCGTAATGGCACTCGATCAAATCGATTTATTTCGATCGAACACTCCACGTAACACCCGTATACAGGCTGATTTAAATTTTCTGTAATAAGCATGTAAGTTGTGGGATTGCCTATTCCATATGGTGCGGGGCTGTAGCCTGCATGCTGAACATACACGGAAGGAAAACATCCTGTCTCCGTGCCTGGCTCTTCTAATTGATTTTGCTTCTTTTCGAAAGCTGAGAGCCCAGTTTTTTTTATTTTATGCACTGTCAAACTCTGGAATGCTCTTTCTACCAATCTATTTCGTGGGTCGTCGGATCTCTCATACGTAAGTAATTCTTGCGTTTTTATAGGTTGGTTAGTTGATTGATTTTCCATGTAGGCCCAATTTAGGCCCAATTATATCAGTATCGTTATATCGTGGTATTTCATCATCGTCGGCATTCCTCCGTTCACTGCTAGACATACGCCTCTCCAATTTGTTTCCAACCCTCCCAGCACTCGGCAACATTAATCCACCGTTCGCCCACGACTTAACGGATGTCGTCGTCCCACCTGGCGGTCATGATATGTAACTGTGTATGCGTTTTTATGCATAGCATTAGCTACTTTACACATTGATATGTATATGTATATTTATATTTTGATATATCACTGACTTTATAGGTAAGAAAAATGAAGGTGTGTGGCTTTACTCTTCCCCGAAAGATAGTCCAAAAAGTTCCCAGAACTTTATCTCTCTCGAACATCCCAGTAGATTCATTATTTATTTTACCAAGAAGAAAACACTTCTGACAATAAATACCTACCTCACACTGATAGTCAGGATGTCGTGAGTCACGCGATTCTGTCGTGTCGAGCAAGTTTACGTCCGAACTTCGGAATTGCTGCGACGGAGCCCTCGGACCTAATACAAAGTTAGAACGCGTCGGTCGGTAAGCTAAATCTGCCAATATCTGTCGAAACTTGGGGTTTCGTTGTTTTTGTGTATCCGTTTCTAATTATAAGTTGAGATAGAGATTTTCTTTTGCTTACCTATTACAAAGTTTATTTCACCCTCTAATCTAATCTAACTGATGAAAACTGAAAGCGACCCTGTATTTTGACTGAGAAAAACTATTTTTTTTAAATAATTTTTATACTAATTATAAGATATTAGGAATGGATTTGTCTGTTTTTGTGTTGATTATTAATTTATTAGTTGTTAGTTAGTTGATTTGTCATTCTTTCACGGTTAACGGTGCAACGGTAGACGGTATTTTTTTAATAGGATATATATGCAGCGTTTGAACCGAAGAGTACTAGAATATTTTGCTTTCGCGACTTCATCAGCGTGGACGTTATTGCGGGCGGAGACGCGGGTGAATCACAGGGTTTAGTTTATGACACGCCACTAATTTTTTAAAAAGTAGTGGATCTGTGAGCTGTACCTCGCGAGTCCGTCTTCGCATTTTTGTGTTTTTTTCATTATTTCCACCCTCTCACACCCCGACCCATTGAAGTTTTTCCCGCGGGCCATAGGTCTTCAGTCATGGGGCCCATTGACATCGCCTATGCTGATCCACTGCTGATTCGTACTCTGTACTCAAGCAAAAACGACGATATTTTGTCGCGTAATAACTGAAAATTTTATAAAGAATTTCGTACAACTTTGCTACAAATCGTATCACTTTTCTGCACGTTATGGCAACCCTGAATCTCTCACCGCACGCTTATAGAGAATGTTAAGCTTTAATTTAGACCTTTTTGAACTGACCTATGGGGATGATCCTAAACTCTTAACATTTAACAGTTGTTCATAAATAAAAAAAATATACGAGAATTATTTTATATTCCTTTATATATTTTAAGAGTGGGTATTTAAAAATGTAAAGAAAAAAATTGTTTCGCTCTATTACAGAAGTTGTAGATAGAACAAAATTTTTTCTGTATAGAGAATTAACCCTTTTCGGGTAGAATTACGTACGATTTTACAAATACAAATTAAGCACCATCTAAGAAGATATATTCATCACGCCTATTCACCTCCGGGAAAGTATGGTATAAGTAGAGATGACTTCAGCCTGCACAATGCCATACATACAATGCGACACGACAAACAAATATATAACTTGGGTAATATTTTATTTGACAAATTACAGTAAGTAAGAATGGCGATGAGGAAAATGTTGCGAGACACAAAATATTGCCTTTTCTTTTACACACAGGGTCTATGATAGAGGAGTAGATCTAGAATAAAACGAGACTTATAATCACGCTTTATATGTAATATTTCTTTTTAAATAAATAAATTCATACTTTACTTTATGTATTGTTTACAAAATTCACAACCGTACTGACTTAATAGTAATAATTGACGGAAACATACAGTTATAAACACGTAGAACGTTGATAAGTACTACTCTATAATTTGGAAGACAAAAATTGTAAATACGGAATTATTATTGTTGTGTACGGTACAACTTAACAATTCATGGAAGACACAAAAATATATATCATAAATTGTGTAGTACTTAGTCTGCAATTCGCGAGATATCAGATTTTAGAATCGTGTTACGGTAAGTGCAATTACTTTTGAGCGGGAATCGGAAACCTACCACAGTACATTTCAAGGTATGTCAGTAATAGGTATGCATAGGGCTATCTTCTGAAAACTTTGCTCCGGAAAGAGAGACAAATTCCACCTCTCTTGCTGTTAATTGCCCACCTCAGAGTTAAGGGGACTTTAAAATTGTTTCCCTTTCCAGTGTAAAGTTTTAAAATAGACGCCCACCATCTAATTTTACCGTTGCACGTAGTGGGATTCTTTGCAGAGAAAACTGTCGTAAGCATGTGATAATTCAAGATAACAAACATACCTAAAACAGCGATTTTTAAGTGTAAATTTTGAGTTTCTTTTTTTTAAGTTAAAAATAAATATATAAACTCATATAAAAATTCTCATAATGTAAATGTTGTATAATTTATAAAAACCAAATTCAGTATTTCACAGCCCTCGAAAGAGAGCTGCATACTGTATTGCATGCCTACCCCGGCATTTTGTGGAAGAACTCTGTATACCCATTGAAGGAGATCAATTTCTGTACTCTACATTTTTGCAATAAATGATTTTATCTTTATCTTTATCCCTGCCACCCTCCGAACCCAGCCCATGATGCCATCTATTACTACCATTCGACACGAAAATTAAGAAACATTCAAAGTAAGCCACATATGGGTATCGTTAATACTAACATTTGAAACATGCGCCACGACGACGGTGCTAGAGGGTACACAGCACACAGCCTTAGATAAATTACTGTGTTATATATGTGAGAAACAAATAAGCAGGTGATGCAACCTTATTCAGTAGATATTCCTACAAAGAACTTACATGTTTCGTGTGTCAAATCAGTGCAATTCACCGAAATATCCTATACGGTACAATTTCATAAAACAATTTATGTGAGGATGTGTTCAGCGCTATAATACTATTTACTTATACTTACTGTGACGGGAGGTCACGCGGCGTGACGGACAGACAGACGAACAGACACACAGACTGTAGCGTCTTCTATTTCACTTAGTGCGTTCTTGTCGGCAAGACCAGTCGGAATTTCTTTATCTTGGAACTTCTTAATTTTTTTTCCTTCGCTGTTAGTATCCTTGAAAGCGTCTTTGACGCATCGGCAATTCCCGACCCAAAATCCGGGAGAATTTCAGCTCCAAAAAAGAACGAGCATAAATTGTTTCTATAAAAAAAAGGAATTTTTAAAACATTGCATTTTTCCGCTCATCTTCAAATAAAAACGTCGATCACAGACTTAATCTGCCTGCTTCAGAGACCTTAAGACCTGTTTCATTATCTTGAGCGCGCCCAATGCATCATTTTTTTCTGAATAAACCTTTCACCCTGACTGACTTGATATAAAGTTTTCTAAGGTGTTTTTTTATAAGGTATATCAGTGTGTGAATAATGTAAAAGAAAGTGTAACCCATAAGTGACCGCATAAAAATGCAATAAAATAAATATTTAAGTGCAAAAGTCAAAATGCTGATCACGCGATATACCGCCATCTTGCTGGAGTCTGCAAGGAATACGGAGGCACGGAACCTGGCGAGGAGGACTCAGGAAGAGCGGCCTGACGATGCCCGAAAGCAGATGAAGGTACAGCACAGACGACGGAGAAGGACAGACACGAGGTAAGCCTATGCTACATCTTCATCTTGCTGGAGTCTGCCAGGAATACGGAGGCACGGAACCTGGCGAGGAGGATTCAGGAAGAGCGGCCTTCGTAAACGACGGAGAAGGACAGACACGAGGTTAGCATGCCTAGTTACATTGATCCTATACTACACCTTCATCTTGCAGGTATCATCTGCCAGAAATAAGGGGCACGGAAACTGGCGAGGAGGATCCAGGAGGAGCAGCCTGACGATGCACGTAGGCAAGGCACTGCTTTCGGATTTATAATATTGAAAATTTTCATCTGTTTCGATTGACACGACTTAGAATGACTGAATAATATCTAGATTTTATTTCAACATTCAATTTGTACTTATATAATTTTTTTAAATAATGTTTCCACTTCATCACTGTTGGGAATTTGGAAAAAATTGCTCCGATTTGACCACCAGTGGTAAAATGGAAAGTGTTCAATTGACCACGGATGGTGAGATTTGGTGATGAGATGATCTGGAGGGTTTTTGCCATTGTTTTGATAGCATTATACGTACTTATTACAAAATAGACACGTGTGTAATGTTAATGTATGCTACACGTAATGCAGCTATGTATAGTTAATACCATAGATTACATGTAATACCTACGTAGATATTTCTATCGAATGTTAGAGGTTCCATGTAACAATAGCAGTGAATATCGAGTCACTGGTCTTGTCCTGGCGTGCCCTGCACTTCTAATGAAGTAGTGACTAATGAATGAATGAATGAATGGCGAATAAATTTCATTTGCGAGGTGTGGCGTGCAAGTGTAATTGCATCCGTCCATTGATTGCTTTACTCTCCAATCATCATCCAATAAATACTAAGTTTTCGTTTCCGTACCCTGCGACGGCACTTCAGTGCAACAGGTTTAAGGTAACTTATGCTCACATCAATTTGTCATTTATGAGGTGTTAGCTTTCTATGGCGGTTTGCCTAATACTTTTATTTTATTTTATCATCACAGGCTGGCTCACACTTCTATGTGTCACTATTATGAACCGCGATGTGAACCTAATGCACCTCAATTTTGACTGAGTGCATAATGATGCACGGCAGTATAGCTTCCTTTGTTTAGTCTGGTTGCACTGAACTAGATGTAAAACACGTAGGTACCTACTTACTGCATATTTACAAAACCGCAGACTCTTTACATACCTAACCGTTTCAACAGTCCTGCATTCAATGCAGTGATACCGACCCGGGCTGGTTAATAAGGATGGATAACTTATACATAGGTGAGCGTGGTAACCACGTACGTGCCCCAGGGACACTGACAGCCCGAGCGTGAGAGGAAAATGAAAATATGAGTAAGTCGCATGTGTACGCAACGTCCCCCGCCCGCGTGCCGTCTTCTTACCCATTTTCGTGGCGACCGCTGCTCTTTTTGCTATGGACCGAAATGAGTAATCCATCCTTTTTAATCCATGTGTAAACCCTACCACCTAATTCGTTGAGGGAAGGGTTTCCACCATCGACTTTTAAAATTATTCAATGGTTTCTCCGCGGTATTCTTTCACCGGGCAGCGAGTAGGTACTGCATATTCCTTGAAAAGTAAGCCTGAACACAGGATCAAACCTAACCTTTACGCTTATGGATAACAGAATCCTAATACTATTCAAATATCTTCAATAAGCTTGGAGGTAAACTCACGTATTGCAACCAAACAGCCAATAAAAGTGTTGCTAGAGCACTCTCAGCGCTTCTCTCGCTCGATAGACAACTCTGTCAGCGCTCAATTTCGGATGCGCCGCGTCCTCGGTATCGGAGACCGTATCGTAAAACGTACGACAGATGCATTTTTATGAAGCCCGTCGAGTTGGAGTAGGTATCTTTCTTTATATTGAAGTGCGGTGATTTTTCAATATTCTATAAGTATTTCTGGAGAGAGATCTCTAAAATTTATAAACGTAAAATAAATGTAAACAGCATCTGAATATCACTTATCCAACCGGCATGGCATTCTTCGCTACTTCTAAAAGATGCTGAATTCTCAGGGCATCGTCAAGTAGGTATTGGTATTGCATAGACCTCATGTCACGTGACTTATGTCGTGAAAAAGATAATTACAACGACCAACCGTATTTTCCACATTAAAAATCCACTAACATAGCACTCCACTCCACCACTACTCCAGGTGTAGTGTATAAAATATGCACAGAGTATGTAAACCAACCTGTCTGCGAAGGGGAGGTGAGGCGCGGGGCGG
>WYDE02193877.1:0-10730 GCA_009867175.2 Adela reaumurella | reverse complement strand
GTCATGCAGTAGGTGGGTGTTGTGCCTTACAGGCTGCTTGATATCTTGTCCGAACATCTTGCGAAATGTGGTGGTCGATGTTGTGCTGTAATTCACCAGAGTTCTTGCAACACAACACCGATTGCTCTGCTTACCCCGATTCTCGGGATTTAGCGTGAGCGATATGTATGTATGTATGTATAATAAATAACACAAATCTTAAGAATGAAAATTCATTAAAGCGAATTTCTAGGTATGTGATCTAGCTGTAATATGAGATGATGTATGTCTGTGCCATTCCGATTGAGCTATAAGTTAGAAAGAATATGAAAATCGTAACATTTTAGAAATTATAGCTCAATCAGATTACATACAACATTTTTAATCAGATGAACGTAACAAAGAAACAAACAAGAATTTATTGATTCAAAAATTAAAAAGATACAACCCAAATGTTATTAATAATGTGAGTGAGGAACAAACGTGGAAATCTTTTTCAATGTTAAGTGTGACAGCTAAGCACTAGGACTAGGCTCGCGCCTGTATCGCTAAACCCTGTTTTCTTTTAGATGTGGGGGTGTATATTTTGAGTTATGGCAGAGACGAGTAAAAGAATAGACTGCCAATGCTCATGCAAATTTGCGTTCCTAGCAAACAGCTAAAAATTCTGTATTATTGATAGATGGCGTTGTTGTATAGCCCGAAAATAATTGTACCAGATGATAAAACCAAGTAATTTAATTCGTTTGTAAAACCTAAGAAATATTTTATAGTTTTCTTCAATGTGTTCATTAGTTGATATTTAGCAATTTCATTTAAATTCAATGCTTATAATTTACTCCCCAGACTTTTGTTGATAGATTGTGGCGTGGTGGATATTGATTTTCGATTTGAAGTATGAACATTGACAATCTATTCTTTTTACTTTTCTCTGGTTATGTATAATGAAATGAATGATTAAATAAATACATATATTTAAGAATATTAATTTACATATATTATAATAATAAACAAATAAATTATAATAATAAATACTTATATGTGAATAAATAATAGGTTAGTACTGATTTATATATTAATTGTAAGTTAATATGTTCAAATGTAGGTATATATTATATAAGTATTATATGTGTAAAGTAAATTGGCGTTTGCTGGGTGCCTAATTATAGGAATCCATGTAAGTAATGTATGTATTTGACGGATGGATTCTAGTGATTAACCCCTAAATGACATAAGGTTCTGTCTGTTTACTTCATCTGAATAAAATAAACTACTTTAGATCACCTACTGAGAACATGAATTTTCGTTATTCTTCTTGAAATCTGTGTTATTAATTATTAGATGATTAATGCCTTCTTGAGATGAGGACAATATGCGTTTGTCACCCTCTTAAGGGCTGGTTAAGACCCGATGTCTTTCTTCTCTAATTCTTACAATTTGAATCCTCGGTAGGTGATGTAGCTATAATATGAGATGAAGTGTGTCAGTCTGTGATAATCCGATTGAACTGGAATTTCCTAAATGTTAAGATTTTCGTATTCTTTCAAAATGTTAACTCAATCGGAATGACACTGACTGACACACATCATCTCATATTACAGCGAAACCGCCTACAGAGAATTCGAATTGAAAGAATTTTCATTATTATTATACTTTTTTTATTAATTATTTCAAGTTTTATTTGTGAGCCTTTTTGAGATGAAAGAAATCAGGTCTAACCTGCTCTTAAGACAATTAGCATTATTTTTAAGGAAGTAGTATTAATGTAGGTATAAAAATAGTGTAAGTAAATCAAACTTTTAGATGTACTGAATTTTTTTACAAATTGTAAGACACCTTCATTGGGAGAATGTGTGTGTGTGTGTGTGTGTGTGCACCGTGCGTGTGCCGTGCTAGCAGCATTAAAACACAAGTTTGACTCACATTTGACGTTCATCGAGATGAAAATACACAAATATTTTTACGTTGTATGTACGTTGTCCTGTTTGCGAATTAAAAACGTGATAATAAGAATACCTACGCAGATTATCAAACTCTAGTGAAAATTTATCAGAAATTCTTACATCTGCTTGTCACTCATTGCTCGTGCTCATTGGTTGAGGTCCTAGATATATTTAGTAGATATTGCAAATCAGTGGTTGTGGTAAAGTCTAGATATGATTGCCCTGATATTAATATAGAGCTCTGGGTTCAAATATTTTTTTTTTATGGAAACTGACACGGAAGGCTACATCACCTAATGCAGCAGTTTTTGGTAAAAGTCATGTCAGCCTAAACATCTTGGAGAATTAGGTAGGTGCCATGTCAGCGCTTCCCTTCAATTCGAGCCGGCTACACTGAACTGGACGGAAAACACGAGCTACTTTCATAGCCGCTTCGACAGACCTTCATTCAGTGCGGTGGTACCAACCCGGGCGGGTTTAACCCTACCACCATGCAAGGAGAGGGAAAAGACCTACAGTTTAACGTGGAATCCGAACCACGACCAGCATCAACGGTCAAGCGGTCACCCATCCAATACCTGACCGCGCTCGGCAGAGCTTAATTTCGGTAATCGAATACCGAATACCGCAACCACTGAGCCAAAGACGCTGATAAACCATAAGAATATGGAATGCTTACACAATATATATATATCATCAATTTGGACATAAATGAAGACGTTTTTTATTTTATTTTGCTATTCTTATGCTTTACATTTTCTTACTATGTCTGCTCTTATAATTTTTATTATTATTGTCATTTTTCAAACAGGAAAAATGTAAATACGAAAGCAATATGTCAGTTACTTATTTACTGTATTTATTTACTGTACAATTTTTTATGCTTTAACGAAGAAATTCGCCGACGCACCAAAGTAGATATTGTACACCGGCAAAGCTTAAGTGGCAGTGTGTGCACACGTGAGCCGCAGGGTTGACGGCCGTTGGAGCACACGCGTCCTAAACTGCCGACCTTGGACAGGTAATTGAAGTGTTCCCACACTTAGTTCCCACTTAGACCACCCGCCAGGTGGGACGACAACATCCGGTACCACAAGGGGAAACGATGAATTCGTGATGCCGAATATTGGGAGTGTTGGAAACGAATTGGAGACGCGTATGTCCAGCAGTTAAGGTAAAATGTTGATAATGATGAATGTTTAATAAAGCCGAAGACGTAATAACGTTTATGCGCGCGTTGAGGAGTATGTGTGGAGTCAGAATGAAAGACAGATTGAGAAATTTTGAATTTCCAGAGCGTTGTGGTCTTAAAGAAGATGTAATGACAAGAATTGAGAAAGGAATGCTTCGGTGGTTCGGTCATGTGGAAGAATGGATGATAGAAGACTAAAGAAAGACATTTTTGGAGCGAATGTGAGTGGAAGAGACGGGAAGGGTCGCTCTAGACGTACGTACCTAGAACAGATCGAGCATGTGCTCAAAAAGGGGCAAGTGCGCAGTACCCGTAACCGACGAGCATGTATAAAGAATATTATAAGAGTTCAAGAAGCTGCAGAGGTGTGTCAGGGTCGTGGCACGTTGTCTCTGCTTACCCTACTGGGAAGCACACGTGACGCTATTTATGTATATGTACGTAATGTACAACTACTACTTTATCCTTTTTTATGGAGACTAACACGGAAGGCTACATCATCTATTGCACAAGTTTTCTGGTACCAGTGATGTCAGCCTAAACACCTTGGTTAATTATGTAGGTAGGTGCCATGTCAGCGCTTCCCTCAATTTCAGCAGGCTATACTGAACTGGACGGAAAACACTAACTATATTTCATAGCCGCTTGGACCGACCTTCATTCAGTTCGGTCGTACCAACCCGGGCGGGTTTAAATCTACCACCAAGTTAGTTGAGGGAAGGGATCTGCGCCTCTACCATGCAAACATCACATGAGCGAGTTAATAGACAACGCCACGATTTCAACCAATCAGACTGGCCGTGTCGAGTTCGTTAACGCTTACGATTGGCTGAGACCTCTTCACTCACTCGAGTGATATTACGCCGGTAGCAGCGCTGCAGTTTAACGTGGAATCCGTACCACGACCAGCGTGAATGCTCAAGTGGTCACCCATCTAATACCTGACCGCGCTCGGCAGTGCTTAATCGCATACCGAATATCGTAACCAATGAGCCAACGACGCTGATTTTCGGCAAGTACCTCTAAAAAGATGTCCCAAGTGTAAAATCAGAGAATGGTGTTCACTAAACAAACAAAACACAAGCCTACGTTAGCCATCATTGTTATTCAAGGCAGGTGAACAGACCGGATCTAACCCCCGGCGGCGGCGGAGTCCACCCAGTACGACTGTACGAAGAACAAACGTGTGTTTTCTACGTGTTCTAAGTGTTTCCTATTACGTTTTGTTTTATTATCTCTTTCCCACATTCCTATCAATAGAAAGAAAGACAAAATTATCATCTGTCTTTCTTTCTGTTGGCGTCGTTGGCTCAGTGGTTGCGATATTCAGTATTCGATTACCGAAGTTAAGTAATGCTCAACGCATTCAGGACTTGGATGGGTGACCGCTTGACCGTTGACACTGTTCGTGGTTAGGATTCCACTGTAAGTCCCCTCCCTCTCCTTAAATGGTGGTAGGGTTAAACCCGCCCGGGTTGGTACCACAGCACTGAATGAAGGTCGGTCGAAGCGGCTATGAAACGTAGTTCGTGTTTTCCGTCCAGTTCAGTGTAGCCGGCTGGAATTGAGGGAAGCGCTGATATGGCACCTACCTACATAATTCACCTAGGTGTTTAAGCTGATATCACTGGTACCAGAAAATTGGTGCATTAGGAGATGTAGACATCCGTGTCAGTTTCAATAAAAAGAAAATCTATACTAGTGCCTGCTTAAAGAATTTCTCAAGAAATGTTTCACGAAATATAGATATTATTAATCAATCACTGCATAACAACGAGAAGTTAATTGGGGCTGAGCTAAGCTAAGCAATGAACAAAAATATCGAATAAGTCTGACGATTTCCGTTCGAGCGTAGAAAGCTAAACTATGCGTATACCAATCGGTCCTGTATATCTTTTTACCTACAGAACCGGTAAACTCTGGAACACACTCCCTGCCCATATATTTCCCTCCGAGTATAGTCTCGAGTCTTCGGCAGGGGCGTGAATAGGCACCTGTTAGGCTGGCATAATATTTGCAACCCCGAATACAACGGAATGTCCGTGGGATTTGTTAGTCACCTTCTGGGTGGCTGGCTCGGCGCCATACATAAGAGCTATCAATAAAATGAAATAAAAATTGGCAGGTGTAATCTCAACCTGGATGTGCTTTTGTTATTGTCGTTGTTGTTGTCTGTGCAGTGGGTTCCCGTGGTTCAATCTCAAAGAAATTTTCCACGCGGCTTCTCCTAGTAACCCTGAGAAACTTTAATTATCTTTAGCGCTACCTTGACGAATGATCAACGGATACGAAAATGGAGAAAGTACATTGTACATAATAATAAATAAATAAACAATTATGCACGATTCAACTTAGCAGACTCACTTAGCAAACTGCAGGAAGTAACTACCTGCAGCCAATCTTTCATCAATACAGAGTCGAACTTTGCCGAACTCCGTTCACGATTTTAGTCAAATAACAGTTGTGGATATAAGTAGTTATGGATATAAGTTGCCTTCACCCTTCTGTTACGGTGACAAGGACTTTATGCATTACTAGCCTATGCCAGCGGTAAATCACCCTTCGCCGCCGCACGCACGCCCCGAACCCGTATCGTGCTCTCCCCCCATATCCCCACTCCAAACTTACCCCTCCCCTCCCCCACTTCTTCTACACCTATCCCTACCACTAACCCTACCACTTCCGCTTCCCCTACCCCTTCCGCTACCGGTACCCCTTCTCCTCTGCCCCAACCGGCCAAAAATTCACCCCGACCCGTAGTAAAACCATGATTTCATCCTGTTAGGTTATGCATTTCAAAAAACGGCTAACACAACTGACTTTTATTTATAAACAGGAGCCGACACAACGAAGTTCATATTTCTAACTTTAAAAATGACGAAATTCCATGCAAATTTTCATTCTATATTTAACCCCCTTAGGGGAATAATTATAAAAAAATATTTCTTATTGCTTACCTAAGTTACAAAAGGAGCTGCTGTACAGAATGTCATGATGAACCTGTGATCAATTTTATTATAGGTTCAAGCGTGGAGTGCAGGGTGTGCATCCATTTACTGTAGAGCTGCCTAAAGTTGCGTATTAAACGCTTCAGCATTTCTTTTATTTTCCGCACTGCCAAACTCGGAATGCAATCCCGATGCGTGTGCTAAAGTGTATGACTTGAAATCCTACAAGAGAAGCGTAAAGAGGCACCTGTCACGCCGGCACGGCATTTGAAGCCTCCGTTTTAAACCGAATGCTTTTGAGCGTCATCGGCACAACAATCCACGCGAAGTCTATACAAAATGACGTGTGCGAATTAGATGTCACTATATTTACAACAGAGTATTTGAACAAAACGACTGGTATTTTGTTCATTGCCTCACCTTCACTCGCATTTCCTGTTCTGTGAACCTAATATTATTTTGTTATCGACACAGAACTTTATCAAGAAAGAAGTTATTTTACTTTGTAAGTATGCTGAACGGTTTTCTAAAAAAAAAATCCGAAGTTTCTTGCCGGTTCATCTTCGTGGGATTAATCGAACCGGATGTAAAATATAATATTTTAAGAAATTAAAGTGTAGTGTACTTCCATAAGAATGCTGAATAATGAACTAAGAACTAAGAACTAAGAACAACGTTTGATTTCTACAGTCTTACATAGGCCATTTACATAGATCATATCAGCCTCGTTGGCTCGTGGTTGCGATATTTGGTATTCGATTACCGAAGTTAAGAAATGCTGAGCGCGGTTAGGACTTGGATGGGTGACCGCTTCACCGTTGACGCTGGTCGTGGTTCCGATTCCACGTTAAACTGTAGGTCCTTCCCTCTCCTTACATGGTGGTAGGGTTAAACCCGCACGGGTTGGTACCACCGCACTGAATAAAGGTCGGCCGAAGCGGCTATGAACCATAGTTCGTGTTTTCCGTCCAGTTAAGTGTAGCCGGCTGGAATTGAGGGAAGTGCTGATATGGCACCTAGGTACCTACATGATTTACCAAGGTGTTTAGGCTGACATCACTGGTACCAGAAAACTGGTGCATTAGGTGAAGTAGCCATCCGTGTCAGTTTCAACAAAAAAAAACGTAAAACTTAAAATCGGGTATCAAATGATTTTCCACCTTTTAACATTAAAACACTATCTCATTGCGAATTGACGTAAAATTTCATGTATTTATTTAGAAGGTAGATCTCCGTAATGGAGAGAAAATACACGCTTTGAATAATTATACGTATCTACTTAAGACGTAGAGGTTAAAGTTGTTTTTAACAATACACATGTACCTACACGGGGCTTAAAGGCCGTGACAGTCGCAGATTATACTCATTTCTAGAAGGCACTTAAATAAAAAAATTAATAAACAAATTTCAAGAAGTACAATGAAAATTCAGAAAAGCGAATTTTTCGGAATGAGATATTGAGTGTCAGTGCCATTCCGATTGAGTTAAAATTTAGAAAGAATGCGAAAATCATACATTTTAGAAATTGTAGCTCAATAGGAGTGGCGCGCACTAACATTCTTCATGTTATATTACATATAGATCCCCTACTGATAAATTCGCTTGCCTAAACTCAATATACTTCTTGAAATTTGTGTTATTAATTATTTAAAGTTTTATTTACGCGCTTCTTGAGATGACTACTATCTGCGTTGGTCACTCTCTAAAGATCTCTTAAGAAGTTACGCCACACACACAGCGATGAACTAAACTGAAAGAAGATTCAAATATATTTCATTTGAAACTAAATAACGAAATAAAGATAGTGACACAAATATTGATAATATCTTTTACACAAAAATATTAATAACGTGGTGTAAGATTTACGGGTTGAAAAGAGACTTCCCCCACTGTATTATAAATGTGGGCTCCCGGTGATCTTAAATAAAGATCTTTACAAGGTGATTAACACAGTGATTAACTAAAGTGAAAGTTTTAAATTTATGGTTTTACGAACTTCTACAATTAAACAATAAAAGTTTGAGCAGCCCTGAAATTTATAGATCAACATTTTTTTTCAAACATTACACATGTGCATAGGGCTTAAAATAATATCTTTACACGGTTGCCAACACTGAAATAAAACTGAAAGGTTAGCCAACACAGTGATTGACTAAACTGAAATTTTTAAATGTATGGATTTACGAAAACATAATATTAACGTTTTAGCACCCCTGAAATTTTTAGGTTTGTAGGCCCAAATTTTGTTAAGATGCATTATACCTACAGTCGCTACGGTTTATGAGATATATGTACATATTTACATATGTTGTGACAAACAGACAGACAGACGAATGGTCGATTTCATAACCTACGAGGACCTAAAAACACAAATAAGTAATTTGCCTAGCTGACGCTTTGGTTTCTTTCCAGAGCTTTTCTTTCTACTCTTCTGAATTTAAAACCTATTCTGTGTGAATCCTAATTGGAATAGAGCGGTACTAATTCATTTAATATTGTATTTTATTAATATTAATTAATATTAAATGTGTTTTAACAGCGTAGATTTAATGTTTATTTTATTAATAGCACGAATATGTCGCCCACACGTGTATTTTTATAACATTACAGTGGAAAGAGACAAAATTCTGAAGTCCCTCTTACTCTATGGTCGGCAACAATATGATAGAAAGAGATCTCCAATTTGTCTCTCTTTCCTGTGTAACGCTTTCAGATTATTTAGCCTAGTTTTTTCTTTATTTATTCACTTCAATATTATTTTTTCATGTAGGTAAGTATTTTACTGTTTGTTTTTGTTGTATCTATACTTTTATTGACAAATTATTCTTTCCTTTAATTGTATATTTTTCAAATAAATTAATTAAATAGGTACTTAAAAATTAAAATGTATGTTTAATAAATAATAGTCTGCTCCTTTGGTACCTAAAGTATTTCATAATTGTTAAAATTTGTCTAATTAATAGACAAATATCAGAATAACTGCGAACTTCAACTTTCTCACAAGAACGTTGAATGTTCACAAAGTTCTGAAAATAACTCACCATTTAGCCGATCCTTGACGACCTGATGAGCGAAGGCTGCCGCGGCCGCCTGCCTCATGGGATCCAGGGCGACTCCCCAAGCCCCCAGCGCCCCCAGGGCGGCCCTATGCGCCGGCACCCGCACGACGCCGGGGCTCCCTCCGAAACTAGGGTACCCTCCACCTAAACCTAGCCCAGGTCTCAAGAGTAAACCCGACCCAGTGTACAATCCAGGCGCGTGACTGAAATTTAAAGCCAACGATGTCGAAGGGTGAATATCCCTCTCTATATCCTTCGCACTTTCAGATTCAGTGTCCAAATCACTTCTTTTCGAATCCTCGTCGCTGGTTGCGGAACTTCTTCTTTTAGCTCTAGCATCTGATATTTCTTCAAACTGCTTTCCGAGGAGACGCGAGATGCTAAAGGGCAGCGAGACCCTTTGCTGCGTCACGGTCATGTGGTCGTTTGGGGAGCGTGAGTTCCTGTAGCTATGGTCTGAGTCGTGGTCCTCTGAGCCTAGACTTCTGTCGCAGTGACCTGATAATCTGCTGTCAGAATCCACGTTGATTTCTTCTTGTTCATCGTCTGATTGTACGGAAGACATTTTTTCCAATTAGTTTTTTTCCTTAGTCGCTATTTAACTAATTCATCACTGCATTTTTTCTTAGGTCATAGTAAAAATAAATATGTTTGGTTCTTTCAAAAAATCACTTAGATTGACTCGCTTAAAACACGTTGCTTTTATTATTATTAGCACACTTAATTTTAATACTTAATTTATTAAAAATACGTCTTTACAATATTTGTATCACTTTTCAAAGTCAAACACGTCAGTCAATTAGACACGTACAAACGTTTTAGTTTTTATTTTCTAATTAATTAAATCGCGAATAAACCCAGAGCGCCCCAACGCCACCACTCGGTTGACCGCTCCCGGATCACTTTTGACAATATCACCTCGAGAATGAACCAATCAACTCTCCCCACCACGCGATAGTTTCCACGCGAGTCTCCACTCCGCGAACAAAAGCTTAATACGATTTTCAAGTATGTATAAAAACTTGTTTCTGTATTTGTACGTGTTGAAATATACTGCACGCTCCTTCCTTTTAGTGAGCTTAATTCTCAAAAGCTCCACGAAATTCATATAAACATACTCTACTGATTCGAAAATAGAGTTGACAATTGCACCAAACAAAGCTCAAAATGGAACCATTGTAAAGTAAAGTTGAACCAAGAGACCCCCTTCATCGATTCGATGCGAGAGCGAGATAAACATAGAGTCGCATTATATGACTATAACTAAGAAAGAAAGAGACGACTATAAGGTGCGCAAAGTGGGCGTAGCTGAGTATTGAAGGGAAACAGTGTGGTTAAATCTTGTTACTAGTCCGTAAAATGGTATTCTTATTTAAGGGGGCCAGTGTTAGAAAACTATTTTTGAATCTTTTAAGAGAGGTTAATATTTTACAAGTGGACGGTTGGATCTGTAGACAATGCACTTTATAACAATGAATGGACAGTAGTTACTTCGACTGTGGTGGTACTTTTTCATTGAATATACAATCTTCTTTGCAGCCATTTTATTCGCCCCACTGCTGGGTACAGGCCTCTCTCATTCACATGATATGAGAGGATTTAGTCATAC
>WYDE02193656.1:0-10732 GCA_009867175.2 Adela reaumurella | reverse complement strand
GCTGACATCACTGGTACCAGAAAACTGGTTCATTAGGTGATGTAGCCATCCGTGTCAGTTTCAATAAAAAAAAAATCCTGTTTTTACTTATTTATTTATTTTAGACGTGCCCGTCTGCGTGCCCTGGCTGATACTTCCTAATAATTTTCGCTATGAATTGGGCTTAACCTCTGCGTTAAACTGACGCAGAGATATTTTGGATTTAAAAAAAAAAATGCATTATGAGCCGCTGTATTTCTGCCCAGATACCAGGTTACAAGAGATATATTTAGAAAAACCTATCTGGCCGGCATTACGCTTGTAACTCAAAACCCGCACGCCTAAGGAAATTTCTCATGTCGACTGAGAAATGACAGTGACACAGATAGTGAAGTCTGTGTAAAATCTATGTGCTTCCCACTTGCTCCTTGACCTCGATACTTCGAGCGGGAGGACCCACGTCTCAGTACAGGTCTAAATGTTTATGTGAATCACTCGCACATTGTCAGGCTGTCCGTAATAAAAAAAAAAAATCTGTTGCAGACTCCTACAGAGACGTGTATGAGAACCCGTTCTTCTACGCTTGGATCATCTGTCAGATAATCTCATCGCTCTACACGTACACGTGGGACGTCAAGATGGACTGGGGCCTCTTCAGCATCGGTCCCAATTCCGAGAACGTATTCCTCAGGGAGGAGATTGTCTATAGTCCGGGCGTAAGTCATCTGAGATAGATATATTAACTAAAGTCGATGCCAGAATTAGTTTGACTGTTTATTAGGCACAAATGTTGCCACACATGTTGTACGTAGGTAGTGTAGTTCTTATCTATATTTATAAATTCAATACAATCAAATTCGATAATCAGTGCCCAAAATTTCATTAACTGTGTTCACGTGAATTAACTCACACCTTCGTAAAGGCTGCGCCATATCACAAAGAATAACTCGGTAGTAGCGACACTGCGCCTCAAGACCAAATGATGTACCTACCGCTCCAACCCAACACAGTTGGGCGCGCCAGTGCATACTGGCAACGCCGCGACGCGCGTTTGTTCGGTCGGCCGTGGCCACGTACAGAGTAGATATATAGAGGCCGCAAAATTGTCGGGAAATTGGTAATCACAGGAAGCGTCCTTTAAGAGTAAAAGTGCAGCATATAATA
The DNA here is from genome assembly GCA_009867175.2 of Adela reaumurella. Lineage (NCBI taxonomy): Eukaryota > Metazoa > Arthropoda > Insecta > Lepidoptera > Adelidae > Adela > Adela reaumurella. Next base: position 9,589 of record WYDE02193656.1, on the reverse strand, counting down.
AGCCGGAGGTTGATTCTATTCAATACATTTACACTAGAGGAAAATGTTGGAGTCTCCTATACAAACGCTATCGAAAGGGATACCTTAAACCGGTTAAAACCTACTATAAAAATATCAATTTTGACATGATTTCAGTTCTACTACTTTGCGATCCTAGAGGACTTCTTCCTGCGGTTCATCTGGACGCTGTCGTTTGCACTGACTCAGAACAAACTGGTCACCCCCGACGTGATGACCTCTGTCCTGGCGCCGCTGGAGGTCTTCAGGTTGGTTTACAAACCATACTTCTGTTTCTATTGGTGTTGCGGTGGCCTATTGGTTAGGTTAGGTTCCCTCGTTGAACGGCCATTCTGATAACAAGCTTGAATATGCAGGAGATTCATCTGGAACTTCTTCCGGCTGGAGAACGAGCATCTCAACAACTGTGGTAAATTCCGAGCGGTGCGGGACATCTCCGTCGCTCCGCTCGACTCCTCTGACCAGAGCGAAATCATACGCATGATGGATCACGCCGACGGCGTCGTCAACCGGTGAGCAAATATTGTTCTTGCTCGGCATGCAGACAATCTTAAAACTGGGTATATCCACTTTACATGGTCGTACAACTGGATATGGCTGTGTTCAATTTTCTTAAAACTGTGTGTGGTCACTTTCCATGTTCTTAAACCTTTATATGGTAACTTTCCATGGTCTTGAAACTCCCCCCTCCCCCAAACAGGTAAATGCAGAGTAAGACTTTTTTTATCAAAATTGATTTTTACATTTTAAAATAAGTATTTTGATTTAAATTACAAAATAAATATAATAACCGTGCACGGCTAAAGCTCCAAACTTAACTGAACGTTTAAAAAAAATACACTAAATTTTTTTATATGTCGTCTAAAACTAACACATTCATCAAATTGAAAAATATTAATGCCACCTTTATCAAAACGCTATAACCAGTCATCTCGCATATTCTAACTCAGCACATCGGTTTGCAGTCACACGAAGAAGAAGAACGCTAAGAAAGTGAAAGAAGACAAGAAGCCGCTCCTCAAGAAGGAGTCCATCCAGGACTTGCAGCTCGAGATGGATCTCTCTTCTAAGAAGCTCTAGCCACCAGAGACATTCCTGTGATATTTACTAAAAATTATTTATACCATAGTCATAGACATTTACTCTACAAGCCATAGTGTAGTTGCCGGACTACATCTGTCAGTCCTTTTTGGGAGAAGGTCAATGCTTCTAAAGTTCAAATGCTCTAAAGCCTTTAGACAGAGTGATCCTGGGATAAGCATTGATATTGCTAGTTCAAATCGTTTAAAGGAATGATGAGTGTTAGACCGAGCGATACGCAAGTTACACATCGCCAGATCAAATCTCATTTCGGCCCTAAACCGTTACATTAGACTTACTGAACTAGCTAAATGCAACTGATTGTAGTCGCTAGATCAAATCGTCTAAATTGAAGTTTTAAACTGTTAATACCCCGTGATAAACAAGAACCATTTTACACCTTTAGACAAATCTTCTAAACCTTTCCAAATTCTACAACTTGACCAAAATAGCAGCAGCTCAATGCGTCTAAAGCATGCGTCAAACCCTCTAAATTGAGGTGTTTTGAGGATTGACTCCTGTAACGCTTGTAATACATGTTACTTTACTACAACTTTACAAGCATTAAACTTTAGACAATATGAATTTTATACGCGGAATTTTATGAGATTTGATCTGACAAAGTAAACACATGACTAGTTTTTTTTAAACGTTACTGTAGACTATGTGATCTCGTTATGTAAACTATTATCTAAATCATTATTTTAGAAAGCTTGATCAAGAGATGTAAACTGTGAGATTTTTTACCTTTCGTTCACTTGCTTTTAAACGTTTTATGGTATTTTAACTTTTGGACGGCACTCTTCAGTTTTCTCTCTCGTCATTTTGGTGCGAGTGAGAGGGCAGGATGTGCGACCAAAGACGTTGAATTCGGAATTCAACCTTGTTTGCTACAGCTTGTTTCATGATATGTAAAGAAAGAGTACTTTTTTTACATATCATATATGCGAGCATACTGTTGCCTCAAAGAGACAGCTTGTCTCCTTAGTCTAGTTGTCTCCCTTACTGTCAGAATAGAATGTGATTACTTGTAATAATTGTCTCCCTTACCCTTTTTGTTAGAATGAATCTAATGAACTGTCCAACTGGTCTCCCTTACTATTATTGTGAGAATTGAATATGATGAACTGTCAAACTTGTCTGTCTCCCTTACTCTTATTGTCAGAATAGAATGTGATGAACTATAAAACATATCTCCCTTACTCCAGTGTCAGAATTGAATGTGATGAATTGTAAATCTTATCTCCCTTACTCTGGTTGTCAGAATAGGATGTGAGGAACTGTATAACTTGTCTTGTTTACTCGTGTTGTCAGAATAGAATGTGATGAACTGTAAATCTTGTCTCCCTTACTCTACTTGTCAGAATAGAATGTGATGAACTGTCAAACATGTCTCCGTTACTCTAATTGTTAGAATAGAATGTGATGAACCGTCAACTGTGGTGCGGCAGCTGCATTCACGGCTTGTAATAAGAGAATAGAGCGGGCTATGTTTATGCTAACCGAGATAATTTTTTCAACCCTATGATATACTTTGTCATTCTAAGCATAATTGATAAAGAATCAAAATTGTTTTAATCTAAAAAAGTGATTTTTAATTTCGCGATCTAACATGCTAGCAGAACATCCTTATAATTTTTAAAATCGTCTTGAAAAAAATAATCTCGGTAGGCTTAAAGTTTGCACCCTATATGCCATTGCTTTGATGTCCAATACTGGTTCATTTGGCTTTATTTCGAAATTCTAATAACAACGGTATTTTCAGCTATACAAGGTGTCGCAAAATTTATCACTTTTATCACCCAGTGATAAACAAGAACAATTTTACACCTTTAGACAAATCTTCTAAACCTTTCCAAATTCTACAACTTGAACAAAATAGCAGCAGCTCAATGCGTCTAAAGGCCAAACCCTCTAAAATTAGATGTTTTGACGATTGACTCCTGTTACGCTTGTAATGCATGTTACTCAATATCACTCAATTTCCTAAGTCTGTAGCTTTGTATGCATGGAGTTTTTTCGGCAAGACGGGAAACTCCATACAAAAAATCCTGCCCTTCGCCTGACGCCCGACGGGCGCTTTCAGAATCTAGACCACGTATAAATATCGGTCGCAATGGTATACATGTATGTAACATAAATCTTTTTAGGGGTATGTAGTACTTAACAAATGCCTGCAAATAGAAAAGTAAGCACAGAAAGTATTAATATAGTTAAGTGTATAGATAAATTAAGTTGAAAATATTTTCTTAGTATAAATATTTAATTAAATTTAAGCTCGATTAAACGCAAGACTGTTACATTATCGGCGTCGCAAAATGTATACGTTACAAATTCGTTTTTATAAAAGACATGAAAGGCTTCCTAATATGTGGCTATATGAATAAATTAAAGACAATATTTTTAATTTATATTTTTTTATTTAAAATTGTCACCCACAATAGCCAGTCATACAGCATCCCTATGTTCAAGGCGTGTAGTGTGAAACCTCGTACCATATCTCGCTGAGCAAAACCTTTCAGTATTTCTTTATCAGACTGCTGTTTCTATACCGAGTCCAGGCCTACTACCGGCGTAATATCACTCGAGTGAGTGAAGAGATTTCAGCTAATCGTATGCGTTCACGCACTTGAGATCACTCGACACCGCCAGTCTGATTGGTTGAAATCGTGGCGACGTCTCTTCACTCGCTCATGTGATAATAGCACGGTAGACCCCCCAGCGCGTCTATTCTGGGGATTTCGTACGTATGTTTTTAACGCTGAGAGCGCTCTCTTTTCTCTCAAATCTCTCTCTCAAATCAATTCTCTCAATCCGTACGGATTCCCCAGAGTTTACGCCCAGGACGCTCTGTTGGAAACGTCGGAACAATCCGATAAATGAATATAGACAAACTACTATTTTCATTTAACAACGAATTGATTTTAGGTCAATTTTATTATTTGTTGTTATAGTGGTTATAGTATGTATGTATGTATCGTTTATTGCACACCATTTATAGTAAAGGTACAACAGGTAAGGACTAATACCGAAGTGGAGAAAAGAGGAATTGTATAAAGTACAGCAATGAAATACATAGTAGGTACCTACTAAATAAATACAAAATAATGTCAATAATTCTTATTTACCTCCGTACATATGTAGTAAATACACTGTGAAAAGTGTCTGCCTATTTGTTTCAAAGGATATAGCCCAGTGACACCGACCGACGCACAGACGGCTGAGGCTTAGTTATAGGGCCCGTTTTTTTCAGTTTGGGTACGGAACCCTAAAAACGAACCAAAGAAGATTGTTTATGTGCTTTATGTGATTGCTTTATGTGAAATTCAAATTGAATTCAAATAAAGAATGCCTAGGTACTCTGTACTTTGGTGCTTAGGTAGCGGAGTAGCCTAGTTGGTTAGCGCACGCCTCTTGCTCGAAAAGTCGTGGGTTCGATACATGGTATGCGCACAATTTTTCCAGATTTTAAAATCTCGGTTAAAAGTCGTGTGCAAAATTAAAATAAACCCAGGTGAAGGAAGGAAAAACCGTGGGAAACCTATACACTAACAATACGAATGTGTTGTAGTGTATAAAGGTTGACTGGAAGAGATTGTCTCCGGCAATGAGCACGCCTTCTGCTAAGCAGAAAAGTATATATTTATTTATTTTATTTACTTTGGCGACACCGTACTTTGACGACACCGTAGTTTGATGTCGTTAAAATAAGGAGAGCCGGGTCAAGTAATCGATCGCCGATTGTAACGTTCCCACTTTGTCTGATTCTATTCTTTAAACCCGGGCGATCTCACCTAGTTTAGGTTAACTAGTCCTACATAGTTAGGTTAGTTCACCCGTGGGTTTAACATGCGTTTTTCGAAGATTGCGATCATCGATATGGCGTGGTAATATCAGAGAGGCCGGAGCCAATGCTCCGATGCAGCCAATTTCACCTCGCGGTTGCTATACCGGCTCGGAGGTTGACATGTGTTGGTACCTGTGACGTAAATCTCTCCCATGCCCTTCATGAAGGCGATGTGTGTCGGACAGAGCATGTCCTCACTGCTAAGCCTGGCGATGATCTTGGCATGAGTCCGCTCCACTACCAGTACGTTGTGGGAGTCCATGCCGCAGATGTAGAGGTGGTTGTTCCAGGGAGACATGGCGACACCGCCTGGGCGAGGTGTCTTGCGCCATACGTAGTGCGGAATGAAGTTTCGGGACCTTTTCGAAAGATTAGTTCATTTAAAGATCAGATCCGAAAGATCAGTGTCAGCTGTGTCAGCCTCAGACCTCAGCAGGAGGAACGTTAATTTTTAACTTTCTAAGTATACCTACCTTCTATGTATAAGTATCAAGCAATATCTCCGTTAAATGTCCTGCAGACAAAGACCATGAATGCAGCGCACTCAGTCTATTGGTAACATTTGTCAGTTTTCTAACATGGTCCGATCCCTCGTTTTCTTTAAACGAAATATTTCGGGATTTTGTTAGGTGAATCCATTAATATATGAAATTTCTTAGAATTTCATATATGACTTGGGAGTTCGTTTATTTCCCAGAAATATAATACATCTTTCACAATCACTTACCGATAATGCATGACCAGATTTTCTTCATTCTCCAGCGGGTTTCTTTCCTTACTTCCAAACACGAGGGGCTCTTCAGATTCGGCTTCCGATGGTGTCGCGAAATCGATGTCAATACAGAATTTATCTTTGTCAAAAATAAACTTCTGTTCGTCCCACTTGGCTACGTCGTTGATGATTTGAAGCGCATTCTGGTGCATGTTCAGGTACATGGTGACCTAGAGACCATCGTAATTTTTCAGTCTGCTTGAAATAAAATTAATGTGCTGGAATGCCAAAACCGAGAAGCTGAATACGTGAATGCTTGCGTAAACTAAAGTGGTCACCAATTGACCAAGTGTTATAAACAGAAACAATCAGAAAATATTGATCAATGAGAATCAAGAACATTGTCTAGGCATGAGATGCGATTATTTCAGTAGAGGTAAGTGCCCTCGGGATGGCCTTAAAATTCACAAATCAGAATTGAAGTTTAAAAATGTCTTCACCTTTTCATTATCTGTCTGCGCTGAATCGAATGCGTCTTTCTCGTTCATTGATTTGCTGACCGTATCTAATGCTTCGTTAAGGGAAGTCTTTAGAGCCAATGCTGTCATGTCGCCGGTTTTCTCAATGTCCTTGGCTTGATTCAACAGCTCGTCCTTCTCAGTGAGGATGGCGTTGATTTTCTCTTCTGTGGTGGATGCGATCTGTTGCTTCAGCCTCTCACACCGGTCCTGCATTATATGTTTTATTCTGTATTAATCCCCAATTAAAGATATAAAAAATCTCCGAAAGTAACTACCAGGCTCATTTTTACCTTGAAATTCTCCAGTTTGTGTTCAAGCTTGCTAGAAGTCAGTTCCATCTGCCTCAATATTGAGCCGATTTGTGTCTTCAGGTCTTCCAGGTGCTGCATCCAACATATACCGCAAAAGTTCTGTAAATTATCAGAATGCGTTACTTCTATATATGTAGAAATCACCTAAAACTCGGCGTGGTTCGCAAACGAAATAGACATAGTCGTGGTAGGCTTTACTCCCCTGGGTATAGAACGCGGCGTGACGATGGGTGATGCGTTTTTATGTATGAACTTACTTGGTCTCGCCCGCAAAACTCCATACATAAAAACGCATCATTTGTGTCGGTGTCATCACCTCATCACTGAATCGACATAGGTTAAGTTGAAACGTATCACGGTTGTGTTTGAGGCCTTCTAGTATTATTTTCAATCCATTTTATACATACATACCATCATGCATCTTCCCCTGAGGTGTAGGCAAAGACAATTGAGCGCCATTGACACGTCCTGACATACATCCTTTGCCTCATTCACCCTCAGACATCTGTTCATAAATGCCATTCTCATTCTCTATTTGTCATTCTCTCTATTTGTCAAAACGATCTATCCTTGTCGCTATATATTATATTCTTTCATTCGAACTTGCATATTTATTCTTCACCCTATCTTTCTAAGATACGCCACATATTTTTCTAAATGGCTGCATTTTTATCAGTTGCACAGTCCATCCATTTCAGTGTAGCCAAACCGAATTATTATAAGGAAATACACTGTCGTGCCACATTACTTCATGATTATGATGAAGATGATGATGACATCAATTTATTATGATAACTTTTCGGTTCACAGAAATGTGGCGTTTGAGATCTAAGCCTTCCTTGGTCTCTTCTAGAAACAAAAACTGAACAGAACCATACCAGTTTGCAATGACTGCAACATTTGGTAGTTCCACTGTCGCTCATGGTCTTGCATGACGAGCACCGGACTCCACCCGCAAACAAATCCATGGAAGCGTCAGCAGAGCTGGTGGTAGGCGTAGTGGGAGCAGGCGTCTCCAGTTCTTCCATGTTAATGGAGTTGCTGCCGACGAGCCTCAGCAAGGAGTCTATGTAGAGGTTAGAAGGCAGGTTCTCGAGAGCATTAGGGCTCGTCAGGTTGATCTTTGCCATGCATATAGGACATTCGAGGAACGCATTTCCTGGAAAATATAGTGTCATAAGAGTCCTTTTACTCATTTCTGTAATTGGAAATAATTTCACAAAAGGGGATTATAAGGATTCGGGAGTTGTAAAGTTGTAAAACCGTAGGCCAGGAATTTTACAATAATTCATAAAAATAGAGAAAAACGTCAATAAACAACATATTAGCATATTGACATAACATAAACAACATAGGTTAATAATAAAACGAGTGTAAAGTGACGTTCGTGATCGGTAACTTTTGCCCATCTAGCGATATTTTCAACGTACTTCTACGAAAACAAATGAGGTAGGGGTGCTCAAGTTGTCACTTATATTTTATTAACAGCTGTAACATTATTCTGCTACGGTAAAACAAAACATGGAATCCTTGAACGTGGAAAATGCACTTCACAAGTTCTAAATTTTAATTGTTGAGCCTAGCGCCGCCGCCGCCGCCTCAAGCCACCTACCCAAACAAAATAAACAAGCCGTAGGTGTTCAACGGTGGAAGTCTGTTAAAAATTATCCCTCCATCCTCGAACTTGCGTATTTATTCTTCACCCTATCTTTCAAAGATACGACATGTATTTTTCTAAATAACCGCATGTTTAACATCTACACAGTCCATCAATTTCATCCAAAACCCATAAAAGATTACATCCCTGATTTCTATGGGCCAGTTGGAGGACCTGTGTACAAAATTTCGTTGCAATAGAAAAAAGCACAAACGAACACAAGAGCGTCGTTGGCTCAGTGGTTGCGATATTTGGTATTTGATTACCGAAGTTAAGTAATGATCAGCGCGGTCAGGAATTGGATGGGTGACCGCTTGACCGTTGACGCTGGTCGTGGTTCGGATTCCACTTTAAACTGTAGGTCCCTTCCCTCTCCTTACATGGTGGTAGGGTTAAACTCGCCCGGGTTGACCACCGCATTGAAAGGAGGTCGGTCGAAGCGGCTATGAAACAAAGTTCGCGTTTTCCGTCCAGTTCAGTGTAGCCGGCTGGAATTGAGGGAAGCGCTGATAAGGCACCTACCTATATAATTCGCCAAGATGTTTAGGCCGACATCACTGGTACCAGAAGAACTAGTGCATTAGCTGATGTAGCCATCCGTGTCAGTTTCCGTAAAAAAACACACACATAATTGTACATTTTTGTCGCCATGCATTTGCGGTCAGGTGTCCTTCACACACAATGTGTATGTGCAACCAGCCGCTCGACAAGGTATTCGCAGCCCCCATACATTTTCGAAGGTTCTTGGCCGCCGTCAGTCTATACCTCTGCGTTCTCTGCGTTAAGGAGCATAGGAAAGCTAATGTAATTGAATGAAAATGTACATAACAAGAAGGGCCCTACCTCACCGCGTCGCCAGCGACGTCGCCAGTCGGGTAGCCAGACTCCTAAAGTATGGAGTTTCACAACTTGTTGTACAACGCAGTTGTCCAATTCCGAACTTATGTATCTGGCTACCCGGCTGGCTACGCGAGACTTCTCTGGCGACGCGATGACACAGGACCCCGAGGGCTGGGAACTATTGGACCATACAAAGAGTGTGTTTTAAATTTTCTATACAAACTATAAGGAAAAACAAAACAATTTTTTTTATTTCCTACTTGAAAGACTTGCCATACAAAGTTCACGCGGAAGAGAAGACCGGAAGATAAAATATATAAAATTATAAAAACAATTAAAAATGCTAAAAATACCCACGACGACGCAATCGAAAAACGATTAAATACAATAACTGAAAATTCCCGACTACCCAAAAAAATCAAGTACTGCCATTTCCTGCCCAGAAAAGAACAAACATTTTAGCATTAACATGTAATTATGATAGATACGTAAATATTGCCGTGTGGAGCCGGTACTTAAAAGAATGACTCCACTGCATCTCTCCCCATGCATGTCGTAAAAGGCGACTAAGGGATAAGGACAAGATGCCGTGCTAAAGGGCGA
>WYDE02193546.1:0-10735 GCA_009867175.2 Adela reaumurella | reverse complement strand
CCCCCCCCCCCCCCCCCCCCCGCCCCCCCCCCCCCGCCGCCCCGCCCCCCCCCCCCCCCCCGGGGCGACTGGGACGGCCTTAATACTCGTATGTAGGTCTGCCGGCGCTAAGTCTTATGCGTTGCTTATTTATGGCGCCTGAATGCGTTGAATTTCAAAAGCTCATACGTCACAAATGTTTTATGCAGGTGAAAATAGTCAATGGATGAAATGAAATAAGTACTCATACCGATTAGTAGATTATTACACTAAATTAAAGAAAAAAATCAAATATCTCAACGCATCATTCTGTAATGGTACTTTGAAAAATGGAGTGCTTCATTTCAAAAGGGCTTAAGCGACGTGAATTTCAAAGTCGTTTTACAGAATGCATGCATGGAGATATTACATTTTTTAAATGTTGTAATAATCTATTCGTAGATATGTATATATCATGCATTGATTCTTTACGGCTGCATAAAAACATTTCTGACTTATGACATTTTGACATTTTTTTGGCGCCATAAATAAGTAACGCAAACACTTAGCGCAGGCAGACCTACATAATTGACATCAGAAATTTGCTCTTTAGATTCAGCCATTTAACTGATCGTTACCGATTTGTCGCGTGACCTCCTAGTCTATGACTTATTATTACGTATAGATATATTATAGTACATATTATATAGGCAACTTTACCGCACGCACGTGCGCGACTCGTCGCCTTGACTCCGCGGTAGGCTTGCGAATAATTATTGTTATAATCTTGCTTATTACATGGGTAGTTTGGATGTGCGCTTCGTGTGATTGGAGAGACGAATAACGTTCTGTGGTTTGTTTGCTAAGCGTAGGTACGTTAGTATGAACGACGTGACATAATCGCGATGCATGCAATAAAGATGTCCAAAGGCGAGTGAGCAAAGGTATTGTGGGACGGAAGCGCAGAAGTTAGGCGAGTGTGAATACGGATTTGAATATCCTGAAAAGTGTAGTGATTGGTTCCACTGCACGAATGGCTATTCAAAATAGCATTCTGGAGCTCAATTACGACATTTGATTGACTTGGTAAAACCCGGAATTTAGCCTAATTTCCGAACATTCGCATTATGTATGACTGCTTCTAGAACGCAAGTAAATGGCGTCAATTTCGTCATCGACTTGCGGCCGCCTGTGAAAATAGTCAATCTCAATCAATTATATTTCAGCGTGTACTTATGTACTATGCCCGCAGACTCACCCGCGTGTTTAGAGGCAAATTCGATTCGAAACACCTAAATAACACCTACCAATTTCATAACTATTGGTTGACCGATTTAAAAATTGGGGCGCTGCAGCACCATCTAGTGACAATTTTAGTAACATTTTTATATTACGCATCTACCTACACTAATAAAGGGAGATCGCGGTAATATAGCTTATTTTCGGAGATTTCGAAATGAATATTTAGTGAATGAGTTATTTTGACCCTAGCTTCTAAACTTAAGAATCTAAACCTGAAAATCAATAATTTGACGTCGACCTTGGAGGGGCTTAGGAAAGGGTCCAGGAATTCCGTCTCATTCCAGGAAATACTGGAAATACTAGGTTTGGAAATACTCGTTTGAACATACACAACATCTAACTTAATATGATTGGAATTCAAGAACCTAATAAGCATTCTTAGAATTGAAAAATTGTTAGAGATAACAAACACTGGATTAGTAGGACAGGAACATCGATAATGTTAGATAACTATACAAAAAAGGAGTGAAATTCTACAAAGGTCAATAGAAAAAATACTGCGGCTGACCTTGGCCGTTATATATATAATGCCAATGTTACGAGAAAAATACTCGAGATCGAAATCATTTTACTCGAGAACTGGTATTCGAGTTAACAAATTCGTAATTGACGACCTGGTCCCTACACTTACGGCATACACTTACGGCACTGAGACATCGGTATGGCAGAAGCGTCACGAAAGTAGAATAAATTTAGTTTAAATGCGGTCACTGAGAAGAATATGTAGTTGAAAGATAGGATGCAGAATAGATGTTAATAGAAATATGTCGATTGAGAGAAGATTTAAGAGTACCTCTAATAGTCATACCAGTAAGAGAAGCCCGTGTCCAGGTTTGGGACATTAGTTTCTGTGTATGCGTTCACATATCGTTGGATTTCGAGACAAAAAAAACGTTTATAAATTAAATAACCTATCACAGAAAGATTTAATTGTAATTCTAATAAGAATCTAACATACCATCGAAATATTTTAAACCTAAATCACGAAATTGGTGGAATCTGTCACCAGAATGTTGCCCTCAAAAGTATTAACTGGACTATCCCCAAAAGTGTAATCTGATGGATGTGTCACAAAAACGTCAGAATCCATCGCCAGAATGATGTCGTCAAAAGAACTGCTGCAATCTGTCACCATGCCCTCAAAAGTATAATCTGATGTGTCACCAAAAAAATTTCAGAATTCGTAGCCACATTTCTGTCCTTAAAATAGCTGCTGCAATCTGTTACCAGACTGCGGCCTTCAAAGTGCAATCTGACGTATTATCAAAATGTCAGAATTCATCGCTAGACTTCTGTCCTCAAAATAACTGCTGCAATCTGTTACCATACTGTTGCCCTCACAAGTGCTCCTTAAAATGTAATCAAAATTTTCAGAATCTGCGAGACTGCTGACCAGAATACATTCTAACTCTATCACCAAAATGCTGGAATTGGTCACCAGATTTGGAATCCATTAAGAGACTGCTGTCCTCAAAAGTGTAATCTGATGAGTCATTAAAATGTCAGAATTATGTTTTTAAAATATTCTAACCGAATAACCAAACTACTGCAACCTGTCACCATACTGCTGCCTTCAAAAGAATAATCTACCGTGCCATCAAAATCCAAAATTCGTCACGAGAACTGTACAAAATACAATAATAATTCATAGAGAGACAGGTTCTAACATCAATCGTGTCTTTCACAAAGCCGTGCCTGCACCACAACGCAGGTGTATTTTGCGAATTTAAACAATTAGTGATTGTTAATATTCGAATATTCGAGAATAAAATAATTTGAAGTCATCTCGACTCGAGATTGTTGAGGTCATCAGCAATACCATCCATTAGACGAGGCGTTTTCGCAATTTGCGTAGCTGTCAGTCGTACCCGTACCATAACCTAAACTATTACGATAACCAACCGTGAATTAAATCAGTATACACCGAATCAATAAAAACAGCATTCCGATTTTTCACTCCGTGGGCTACAGTTATTTCCGTTATAACAGTCAAGCTATTCTTCTATTTATACAAAGTTTAAATAAACTTACAATATTTATATTGTGAAATAATGCTGCAGAATTGATTTACTAGATAAATTAACATTGAAAAATACAAAGAAAAATAACTGTTCAATGTTATTTCCGAAGCGGGACTCGAACCCGCGTCCTTGAGAAAAGCCCTCAGTGATCTAACGAACGGATCTGAATATACATCATTCTACGAAATTCGTCTTCACATGATAGCTAGTGTTCTATGCGACAGCATATCGTTGGAAGTGAATTCTAACTATGCAGTCAAAAAATGCTCACAGCGGCGCTCATCGCTCAAAAAAATTTAAGTAACGCCATCTAGCAGGCATAAGCGGATTAACTGATTAGCTGTTATCGATGAATCATATGAAGACGAATTTCGTAGAGTGATGTGTAGTCCGGATAGCTCAGTTGGTAGAGCATTGAGGGCTATACTCAAGGATGCGGGTTCCAGTCCCGCTTCGGACATCATGTTAAACAGTTATATTTCTTTGTATTTTTCAAAGTCAATTTATCTGGTACATGCATCGATTCTGCTGCGTTACTTCACAATATAATATTGTAAGTCAATCGTCAAGGACTGAATCGTTAAAAAATATTCCAACTAAATAAACTTGACCGTATTCTCAACTTGTGTATTCGTTATACCAGTGGCGCAAGAGTTATGGTTCGATTTTCTGTGGCTGTAATTTTTGTATGTATGAAAAACTTTGGTTCTGCTTTTGGATTATTTTGATATGATGTTTTCAGTTTTATTTCATTAAGTCGAGATAATTACATCGGCCAAGTGGCCGCCCCGCGTCAATTGATTACAATACGGCATTGCCATACGGGCATTCTCCATAATTCGTGCCAGAACCATAGATTACTAATCCAGAACTTCCGGCAATATGTTCTCGCATCAGTCGCATCCTTGACGGATATTTTCTTTGAGGGCTTTAAGAGTCTGCGGCTTGATGACAGAGACTCGTGACTTATAATTTCTATATTGCCGGTACTTTTGCGCCACCCATTTATTCGGATTAAGCAAGTTTGATTATATTTCTGAATACAGCTCTCGACTTCAGTGGCTAGACATACGGCAACGCAGGAACACTCATATCCTTTGTCTTCTCTTCCGCATATTGACTGACCATGCGGTGAATAGATAGTGGAAATTGAAGTGAATTCCGCAATTTTCAATTAATCGTATATCTACGTGATCGCTTCGCAATAAAACGTCTAATTGAAATAATTTTTTATACAATGCGTATAACAATTTATAAAAATTTAATCCTAATATTTTTAAGGTTTTTGCGAATGCATTTATTTATTCAATGTTTTCATCGTAATATGTATTAGCAGAATGTCTCTATGTTTGTTTGTTTCAGTGCTGCTTGTTTGTTTCTATGTATTTCAGCGCCGTCGCGATTCTACGTTCGCTTATGTCGCGAGAACGACTCAATTTATATGGGGTTTTCACCTCTGTTTTCATTTATGAATACTGTAACAACTAAATAAGGATGTTTACCTATTGGATATGTACCACAGCGGTATTCATGCGATGGTCGGAGCAGTGTGCAAATATGTTGCCGCGCGGGCGTTCGCGCCGCGGGTGCTTCTAGTAATAAAGATAATGGACACTGAAAAGAGCGTTGTACATCGCAAAAGCATCATGTATATCAACAATCAATCACCCGTTAATTATATCATCACGCCTCTTTCCGACGGGTAGGCAGAAACAACTGAAATCCATTTGACACGTTCCTACCATACACTCTGTTATACATCGCTTCATACATGCCTACCGATTTGGGGTGCTGCTAACTTGCCCTTTCCGTAAAATGTTACCAATTTGGTCCTGGTACGTTCGCCTAGCTAGGATGTCCCCGTTCGACACTTCCATCAAAATTTGCTTGGTCATTCTCTCACCATCCATTCTCTCCACGCGTCCAAGCCATCTAAGCATACCTTTCTCTATCCTTGTAGGATACAAATAAAATTTTATGATCTTCATACATACCATCACTCCTCTTCCCCGGAGGTGTAGGCATAGACAATTGACACGATATTGACATATAACAACCTTTGCTTCATCTACTGTCATACATCGCTTCATACATTCTAGCCGATTACGGGTGCTGCGAACTTGCCCCTTCCGTCAAAGGTTACCTATTTGGGCAGGGTATGTTCGTCTAGGGCGGCCGCGTTCGACCCTTCCTTCCACATTCACTTAATATATTAGTTTGGTCATTCTCTCATCATCCATTTTATGATCTAGATTCTAGAATAAAATATCAGGATCCTGGTATGTTCCCCTATCTAGGACGTCCCGTTCGACACTTCTATCCACATTCGCTTCAAATATTTGTTTGGTCATTCTCTAACCATCCATTCTCTCCATGCGTCCAAACCATCTAAGCATACCTTTCTTTACCCATGTATTAAATAAAACGGATTAAATAAAATGACATGATCTAGATTCTAGAATAAGACAGTATAGGGCCCGCAGACGTCAGGGCTGGCGCGGGACACGACGCGATCGCGCACAAATCACTTGCGCACGCGCCGCGCCGCCTCCTCCGTTCGCCGCGCCGCCGCCGCTAAAGGCAGCTAATTGCGGGCAGATGCGAACTCGTACTCGGTATTAGTCTGTGTCAGTTTCACGAGTGCGCCAATATTTAGCGCAATCGTGACCTGAGTAAACTGAACACATAAACAGATTAAAGCTTAATAAAAAAAGGCGCCGGTTACTTTTCGGTACCTATACGATAAATATTGGCTATCATAATAATATTGATAATCATTCATTGATAATAATATTCATCACCATGTTAATAATTTATAATTATTATTTGGATATCATAAATCCTTTAGGTTTTTTCTAACCGGAATCTAAATTATATTTTTAATTTTGTTTGCATTTTAATCTAATTTGTGCTTTTAGCCTATTCTATTGAATCTTTATTAAGAGAGATTCCGATTTTTTACTTGGAGGGCTATAACTTCCGCCATTAATTAAAGATATTGTTTTCATTCGGACAGTTACAAGTAGAAAAAAAGTGCTATAAACCTAATAGATTTGTTAAACTGTGTAGATTAGCACAAGAAGATTTTAAACACAATTCCAGAGTTTCCGCTTTATCGGACACAGTAATATAAAAGATGAGAAAACACAAAATAAACTACTAAACCGACTTCGTATGGGAAGCGCCAACCGTTGTTTTATTTTTTCGCGGTTATAATTTATTTTATTTCTATTAAAGCACAAAACAACACCGAAAAAATCTCAACTACTACCCCGTTTACAATTAAAAAGGTATAAATAGGTAGGAATAAACACTTGATGCGTCCACAGGTTTTATCATTAGAAATAATTGTTCGGATGTTCATGTATAGGACACGGATATGACAAATAGTTAATATAGTTTTTGGGGGAGATTCGGAATCGATCTGTCAGATCAGTTTGACTGATTACACTGTCACTGCCACTGACTTTGGGCTAACAAAACTGTTCAACGTGATGTTCGAAGTGGGATTCAAACTCCTTTCTATCCTTGAGTTCAGCTATCCAGCCCTCAATGCTCTTCTAATTAAGTTATCCGAACGAAACGTTATTATGCGACATTTGCTTGAGTTATTTATCGTGGCCTTTAGTAAAATTAAATTTACCTAGTGGATCGATTCTGCAATGCTATACCTACTTCCCAAAATAAATAATTTAAATATGCGTATCCGATCACAAAACACACTTAATTAACTTTGACCTTACAAAGTCTCTACCAGTAGAATAAAATTAAAATAAAGTCCAATCTTCCCGACGCGACGGGTGTATTCAAGACTAATTTGTATTATAGAGTCTGTCTGCTAGTTGCAACTAAAATAATAACTTGTCGCAAGCAACAGTTCGCAATAATTGCGGCAGGCGGGAATTTAAAAATATGTCAAGTGCGCACCTGCGCATTAAACAGGGTTTCGAGGCATCATCGTGGAGAATAGGCAAAATACTGCCACTTTTGGCCTGGCGATGCCACTAGAAACATTCTCTCTTTTTCCAATCTTAGTCATTTCAATGTAAATAGCATGTAGGTATGTTTTTCAATATTTATTGTATGTTAAAATACAATTCTCATGCAAACGTTCACCATCTTTGGACAGTGCCATATAACGAACACGATTATTTTCTGTGTTCCGCTGGGCATTAAGTCGTTTAGGAAATCAGCAAAAATATAATCAAAAGTACATCCCATGCAGCCATTTAATATGATATGAGAGGATTTAGTCATACACTTCTCACGGTGACCAATCGGCTTGTAAGTGGGCTTCCTCACGATGTTTTCCTTAAACCGAGTATCAGCAGGTATTTTATTAACACTTATTTTAAAGTAATAAATATTATGCTCCCAGTGAGGATCGAACCCGCACCTCCCGCTTGAGTGGCGTGCTGTCGCCCTTTCGGCTAATCTGACACTCAAGAGTGCATACGCATCCCTAACTGCGCCGGCGCCGACGCAATCATCTCGGCCGCATTGTCTGTGGTGCGGTGACAACCGCCGCATCATCAGCCGACACAATGACAGGGCGCTAGCTTCCGGCGCGCCTCCATGCGCCACCGGCGGCACCGGTCTGGCGCCGGCTTTCATCATACCACCCGACACCCAACACCATTGTCTTTGACGTGTTTTAATTACCAGCCTCATAAGTTTCCTTTCATCTACTGCCAAAGCTGGGTTGACTTGGACGACACTTTTTATTAGGGTCAATATTCAAAAGGACAAAACGAAAACGAGAGGACCATAGATGCGTTGGTGCAATGTGTAAGCTATAAACATGCAGCTGTATGTTTGTTATACTTGTGTATGAACGGGGAGGAAGGCAATACGGCTTCATTGCCTACAGTGGTTAGACGTATTTGTGAAATAGTTAAATAAATAAGTGATGCAGAAAGGAACAATAGTGTTTTAATGAATGAGAGTCCCAAACATTTTAGAAAGAACACAGCGGGGTCAATATCGCTGTCATCTAAACAAGCTAGAAAAAAAGTGCAACAATGAGCGGACGCATCTACCACATCGCTGAAATTAATTTGAAAAATTTCTAAACCGGCGAGGATGAAAATGGTTAAAAGGATCAGAAGAAGCCTGAATTGGAACAGTCTCTATAATATGAAGAAATTCACAGAACTATCATTGCTTTCAGATAAATCGAAACGCCATAAACTAGGCACACTAATAAATTACTCACTAAAGAACATTCTGAGCCACAATACAGAAGATATAATATTAAAAATGTATATAGTTCCACATACGAGTATTTTCGATCGAGCTGCAATTCAATAACCCAGCCCAGGTGTTTAACCTTTTAGAGTTAAATGCGACCACACGAACCGTACGTTCGATAAAAAGCCATTTACCAAATTGAACGAAAACAAACAAAAGAGACGCGCAAAAAATTTCAAAAAAGGAACACGGATCGAATGAAGTTGTCGCTGGCCGATGATTGGCGCTCGCACGCCGCGCGCAGGCGCACGCACCGTCATTATGTGGCATAAATTCAAACTTGGAAGGACGTGATCGACCGACCGAGCCAACGACGCTGCGATCTTAACCTTTGTGATTTACTGACATTGCAAATAGAAGGGAGATTGGTTGGCGAAATATGATGCATTACGTGTAATTGCAGAAAATGATGCGAGCTCGGAAATCTCGGAATCAAACAGAACGTCGTATCGATCTATCGATGATGTCTGATAGAGATGAGTTCCACTTCGTGCTCTACGATGTCGGACAACGTAATAACGATCTGCCCTGCTAATTTGCTATTTAAACAAATCCGGCGATGGATAAATATCGTACGAATTTTAGCAAATCTGAAAGCGATGCCACCAACATTAACGCTTCTTCCCCCGGACTCGCTTAAATCCCTGTATATCACTAGTTTTAGCAACGCATAATAAGATCAACACAGTGCGTTGGTCACCGGTATTTTGCATGTGAACGCAACAGGACGTCAGGGGCGCTGCTCCGTTTTCCATACAATATATCCGTGTTCACGTCACGGTAACGATCAATGCAAACGCGTAATATACACGCTGAGCATGTGATAAATTCCAGTGAAGAGACCAGCAAAAACCGTGAACTGGGTCTATATTGCTCTCTGATTGGTTGAATTTCGCTAAACACTTCCTCGCATGTTATTGGAGAGTAGCCCTTTTAGTGTTTTCGATTGTAGTTATCATATCTCCGCCACGACACGCCACGCGCTCTTATAATTTTACGAGGGTAAGCTGACCTTATTACAACAAGATTATAAGTAAAATTTCGGTTGTGTAAACCACGAACACACATTTGTTCTGTACAGGTAGAAAAAAAATACAGATGAAGCGGTTAGAAATGTATCTGAAGTTTTTAAGTATACGGCGCATAGTGAATATTATAAACAAAAATAAATTAATAATCTGTCTATACATCCCCAAAACAATTCAAATTAATCAAAGGCCACATCAAAGTTTAAACGTGCTCATAAACTGATCAACCAAACGAAGGATTCATGTGAAGTGTTTGCATTAATCGCAAAAAAAGAAGTGGTGATATCCAAAGGCCATAAAACAAAAGTTGATGAAAACATAAACCCGTCACGTAAACGTCGCACCTTCCGAATTTAAATTTAAACGAACGGTACGTCGCCGATGTTGCCAGACGGAAAACACGAAAAAAGGAAAAATTAAGAAGTAAAGAGAGACGCATTAAGCGGACAGACGATAAGAAGGCGGGAGATTAACGAGCACTCAGGGCCTCCCGTTACGCCATTGCAGCGACAGTGGCGGATTCATTTGGGCTTTAAACATATTTTAAAAAATCAAACACGGATGGAACGTTCGAACGGACCTTCCTGGCCAATTACCACCAAAATCAAAGGTTACAATATTTTACGGAAAGGGCAAATCTGTATTCAGAGCGCACGAATGAAACGATATATGACGGTAAATTAAGCAAAGTATCAAATTGGAATCAAGAATCAATATTGAGTGCTAGAAGCGTATCAAATGGCTCTCACCTCCGCCTTGTTCTTCGTGTGGCAAATTTTATAGGCATAAAAAATCTGTAAATTGATGGTGCTAATCTCATGCTAATAGTGTAGAAACAAAAAGACAATGTCAAACATTGTGGAATTCATTACCAGAATATTAGACAACACTTACCTAAATAACACCAATTCAAACATGAAAATGGACAGGTAAATCAGTCTTGTCACCAGACCAGGCTATTTCTATCAATGGCACCAGCCTGGGGGTCTACTGTGCTATTATCACATGAGCGAGTGAAGCGAGACATCGCCACGATTTCAACCAATCAGATTGGCCGTGTCGAGTGATCTCGAGTGCGTTAACGCTTACGATCGATTGGTTGAAATCTCTTCACTCACTCGAGTGATATTACACCGGTAGTAGGGCTGATAACCATTGATAGAAACAATAACCCCT
>WYDE02193435.1:0-10736 GCA_009867175.2 Adela reaumurella | reverse complement strand
CAAGAAAATTACAGATAGAAAAAAGGATAAAAGAAGACAAGGAAGTGCAAAGGCGGACTTAACCCTAAAGAGTGTTTCTGACAGTCAACCTTAGTGCCTAGACATGAATTGAATATTACTGAAAAATAAATTTAAGGTGCCAGCATATACAAGAAACAAGATTTGAGAAGTGTGCGGACGTGGATTTCACTAATCTGCGACCAGAACCAAGAACAATTTGTGGCGGGGCGCGGTGCAGACAGAAGACGAGGGGTCTAGCGGCGCGGCCGGGGGTTCTGCTTAGCATAAGGCGGACTCATTGCCGGAGGTAATCTCTTCCAGTCAACCTTTATACACTACAACCCAATTCGTATTGTTAGTGTATAGGTTTACTCACGGTATTTTCCTTCCCCGGGGTGCATTGTAATTTTGCAAACAAATTTAACCGAGACTTTAAAATCCGAAAAAATTGTGCGCATACCAGGTTCAAAGCCACGACCTCTCGAGTAAGAAGCGTGCGCTCACCGAATATGTTACTCCGTAACCCAAATGATTAAGTGACAAGGACGAAGTGAAAAGCGAAAGGGCGAAAAACTTATGGATTAATAAAGCCAAAAATGTAGTTACACTACTATTTAGAAATCTTTTTTCAGCTCATTCCAAAGCAGAAGCGTAGGAAATGTGTGTGTAGTTTCAATCGGTGTTGAAGATGTTACTTTTCTTTTCTATTTTTATGTTTAGTTCATTGTTTATATTTTCAAATAATTTGTCATTTATTTATATTATTGTTTCTTTAGTATTGTTTTTTTATCATTGTGTGTGTGACTAGCTACCTAAATAATAACTCATTATTTTTGTCCAATGGGGGAAACGTGAGAGATTGACACATGTAATAGTGTTCTCCCATTGGAAGAAAAACCACTTGTTAGTAGCTCTCAGGCTACCGTGGTCGGGCCCCAAGGAGAGGAATCGTCGGACGATGCGCGTAGTATCGAACAAGACCGCCTTCTGCATCTGTCTCTTGTCCCATTTTATTATTTTATGATATTATATTTTATCGTCATATTATTTTTTTTTTTCTTATTTGGCTCCAATTTATAGAAATACTGAAGAAGGGTTTGCTTTCTGGAAACGGTAGGAGCTAATGAAAACGTAAATAAACAATTACTTTTGTCAGATTTCTTGCAGCAGGACAAACTTGTCATATTTATTTTGGTTTTCTTAATTCATTTGTCTGAAATAAATTAACTTTTAAAACTGTATTTCTAAATATATTCTGGCATAGAAACTGAGATATTGTAATGTGAGTGAGATGTGTAATGTCAATTTGTGTAATGGACATTACACAAATTTAGATTCACAAGAGAAAATATAAATTCATGTATTTTAATTTATACATAATAATAAATAATCATACGAATACATACTTTAATGCCAAAAATTATTAGGTAAATTCCGGTCTATCTTAAGCAGTAATCAGAAGAAATCGCGATGAACTAAACGCTAACGCTATTATATACTTCCTATATAGTTTATACATTAATATCAACCTATGTAGGAAATGTATAGTGTCAGATTAGCCGTGCGGGTAAGAGCACGCCACACGCGGGAGGTGCGGGTTCGAGCCCCACTAGGAGCACAAAATTTGTAACTTTAAAATTTGTGGTGAAATAGCTGCTGACAGTCCAGTGAAGAAAACATCGTGAGGAAACCCACTTCCAAGCCGCTTGGTCAACGTGGAAATGATGGCTAAATCCTCTCATATAATATAAATGCGAGAGGCCTGTACCCAGCAGTGGAGCGAATAAAATGGCTGCAAATGATGCAGGAAGTGTTGGTATATGAACATGACGATGAGATAAATCAAAATCGAGACCGATTTTAGCGACCAACTTCCAAGTTACCCTTTAAGGCCTGCACCGTCATTAGTAATAAAGAATTTCTGATGTCAGCTTACGGGTTCACGTATAGGCGAGTGCATCGGTCCCACTCACAATAATTAAGAGCCCTTCTATGGGACCTGTCTTCAGAAGACGCTCTCGCCCCGGCAGCGAACACATCGCAGCGATGAAATAAGCCCCGGTAAGACGAAAACAAAATTATTTATAACTT
The DNA here is from genome assembly GCA_009867175.2 of Adela reaumurella. NCBI lineage: Eukaryota > Metazoa > Arthropoda > Insecta > Lepidoptera > Adelidae > Adela > Adela reaumurella. The sequence goes on along the minus strand of WYDE02193435.1, from coordinate 8,645 downwards.
CAGAGTTAAGTCGTGTATGTTTAGTTTATGGACACGTTACAGCCGCTTATCATACTAAGTCAGCAGAGCAGAAATTGAAACTTGTCGGCACAGTGGCGGCTGCGTTTATGCGAGATTCACGAAATGTCCCACCACGAGATATCTATCGGTGACAGTTGGAAAGCAACACACAAAGTAAGATACTTCGAAAGTTAATTTTGCAAATAAATTTAAATCCAGAGAACTACTATCGGATCAGCACCTGCTGAAAATTCTTTGCCAAAAAATTTAAGTAAAGTACTTGTCACTTTACCGATCTATGATCCTAGGGTAAGGGATCCTAGTCGGTATAGAGTAAAACACTGAAGTTCTTGATATTCGCTTGTATTCTACGTGAGATACAGTATAGATCACATGCAGTGTACTAAGTCTACAGCAGGACTGAGATGACCAGGGTTTCGTAGGTAAGATCGTTTACGCTGCCCCAAGGGGCAGCGGGACGAGAGTACTATCTACTGACCATATGAACTAGAACTAGGTATTCCTCGGAGTTGTCGCTGCTTATGCTTATGGCTGCCTAATTTCTTAACGTCTTGCTCAAACCGATACAATTAAAACTATCAAGATACGGACAGACAATCATTATTACCGAAAGCTCCGAGTATCTGAAGATGAAACGCGAGCACGAATAGAGTATTACTCACCATTATCTCCAAAATGATCGGCCAGTCATGCTCGATGATCTGAAAATAAAAAACATAAAGTTTAAAACACGAGTAAACATGAACTATGACAAGTCGATAGCGATCTGAACCAAAGACGATTCAGTTTCAATCATCGCCGGGACGTTCGCTCCACACGATCCGTGGCGTGCTGGTAATGATATGCGCGAAAAAGAAATGAATATTATAAATATTGTACGTGCATCAACTGGCGACGAGCTCTGCATTCGCAATTAGGAGAAAAAGAAATACGCTGTTGAGGTAGATAACTTCGATGCACATTGCACATGTTTAAAAGTGGAATGCGATAAGCGATTTCATTGTATAGATACTTTTATTACGCTTATATCCTTAGACATGTTTAACGATTAATAAGGTTTCTTAATTGAAATGGTATACGCTTCAAGCACGAATAGTGCATGTCCAAAGGCCAACTCTTTACTTAACACAGCAAGCGGACTTTCTACGTGCACCTTGTCGGCGGAGTTGCCTGCGATAGAAAGCAATCAAGCGAGGCAGGAAGCGCTGAGACCACTACTCCGCATTAACTAAAACAATTTAGTGTCACGGAAGATGGAAATGCATCACGGAACACGCCGTCGGGTTCGACGGCATTCGTAAATCATAACGAATCATAACTTTATACAACTTTAACGATTGTTTTCTCTTAGCTCGCGGATATAAAAAATAATTAAATCCACAATTGGACGTTGGCAATTACCTCTTGTTTAATTGGTCACATGTTCAGAGTTGAGTTATGACGCTATCCGACCATTGAGTAAATTATAGGTTCGATTTGCGATATTGATTTTAAAGGCAACGGTAGGATCTAATTAAGAAGTTATAAAAACTTATTTCATGTCTTTAATATCATTTCATCGTATTTTTATAGCACAAAACTATTGCAATGCCAAAGTCCGCAAGGGTTTTGATGTTCATTTTTTTTTTGTGTGTACGTATCTGTTGATTCCACGTAATTTATTGAGAGTAGCTGTGCCCGCAGTTTCACTCGCGTTATAAAGTGCTTACTGTGTTCATGAACCTGACACTTGGCCTCTTTTTGATTTTCTTATGGAAACTGAGACGGAAGGCTACATCACCTATTTTATGTCCTATCGCGCTGAAATTGGAGAAGGTGTACTTTCAGGACGATAACGAATAATATTGTGAATTACAATCAGATATAATCAAGATAAAATAAACCATTTGAGTTATGAGAAGACTAACATGACGACAGACAGATAAACAAACATTTATCTACGGAGTTTTGCAAAAATTAAACAATAACAGACAAATCGAAGCCTAATCTCCCATATAATACATAATAGAGAAATAACTAACACACACTAGATTAACAGTTTCATCCATATGATACATGTACGATCAAAGCTATTTCTGCATTTTCACAATCTCAGAGTCATAACATAACATTACAGAACATTCTCAACCTACGCCAATCTCCCACCGCAGGGTACCTGGTACCCCGATCTGAGAACATTGCATCGGTCAACGAGACAGCTACAATATAATCCGATGCGCAGGAACACCATTACCGGACTGGCATCCTTAAATCAACCGTCAAGGATGGCCGGTCCTTCGAGCTGGATACTTATTGTCAATTATCACGCGAACTTTGTTGAATCATGTTCGTATAATACGGAACCTGGCGGGAAATATGGAGGCAGATATAATGTATAGCATCAGTGGATCCACACTTTCAAAACTGTACCTAATGAGAAATACATATCTCACTAGATCCATCATGGATCTGGCCAATGGATCTTCTGAGAATGAACGGTGAAATATGGACTCAGCTTACGTCACAGACGTATCGGTACGTCTGTGGCTTACGTAGACGCGTTGGCAACGAACAACGGTAGAGAAAAAAAAACACGAAACACTCCCCTTACTACCACACCTCTATGTAAGTTTACCATCAATGTAATCGTAGATATGGTTTACCCGATCGCATCGATACCAAAGTCACTGCATTCAAGACCACTTGAATGCAGTGACTTTGGTAAGACCACTTGCACCAAATAAAAAATTATCTACCAATTGTACCTTATTCTAACAGCATTGAAGTTACTTAGGTTCACATCGAGGTTCACTATCATGTGACATAAGAGATGTAAGACTGGATTTGCCTGTAAGCTTCAGGCAAATCCCCACACATATACTCAAATTAAATCCAAATTCCTTTAATTTGGATTTAATTTGCATAGATTTGTGGGCCATTAAACTAACAATAGTAATAGGAATACATACAATAGACAAATTAGGTTTATACTCCAGAAAGCAAAAGTTATCCTCAAGAATCCAGCGATGTTATTCGGCCCGCAACGGAGTGGGAATTTCAAGACTACCACAGTTACCTTTCACTCTAATCGCTCCAGTACGAGCGAGTGAACCGTGTGCATTTCTCTATTACTTCGTCTAAACTTTGGAGCAGCATACATGTCCTGGAGGTTGTGAGGACTCATCAGGCGCAGCATTCATATACAAAGTTTACAAGATCTGAATGTTTAGATCGCATGCTGTCGTCTCCAGAGTAGTATCCGACAACCAACACGAGAAACTCGCCACCGTGTACCAAAAAAAAAACGTCTCGTGCGTTAAGGCTCCGTACAACGTACGGAACATTTAAGGAAATGAACCCGCGATTCATCATTCCGCACGCCTCTTTCGAGGCCCTTATTTAGCGGGTTGGAGTAGGATGCAACCCAATCACTGTGCTCAGAAAATTTTAAAGTGGGCGAAAATTCAATTTTTATTATTCCAAAACTACTGATATAATGAAAAAAGTATAAAGTTACAGAGTTAGATATAAATTCAACCTATAAAATATTTTTTTCGAGAGATTCGTTCACGTTAACCCGAATACGTTTGAATAACTAAATTCAGAGGTATGTTCTTGATATTTTTTATAGAGCAAAGTTTATCTGATCGCGTTTTCAAAAAGTTGCAGATCTGCATTGATAAATGAAGTTTAACATACATTCATACTGAATATGTCGGGTGAGCAATATTTGCGGAAAATCTCTTAGAAACAGCGGAAATTTACCTAACACGGCTCCTTAAGATAAAAAAATAAAAGTTGTCTTAGTTCCACTTAATTAAATCACACAACATTTTCATAGTGACAAACGTAATATCAGAACAGCACCAAATCCCTCAGCGCACCTAACTCAAACCCGGAGCAGCCGGAGCGCCGTCACACATAAATCTCTGAGTTGAAGCCAGCCCAGTATAAAACTGAGTATCAGTATAAAGCTGAGTATAAAAACGACGTTGAAGCGTAGGAGTTCGCGGTGGGCACGGTGCGTGATGGAAGCAATCCCAACAAGAGATGTGGAAACTTTGTGAAGGATTTATCACGGCGCAGCCGTAAAACTTGCCCATTATATTAAAATATTGGAGGGGATATAAATAGGCAAATGGGGCAGTCAAGAGTTCAACGAACTTAATACGACAAAATTCACCTTTAGCAAGTTTCACGGGGCAAAATCATAATGTGTACTTATTCAATCAATCGCTCATACCATCACGCCTCTTTTTCCGGAGGAGTAGGTATACGAGGCAAATTTCCTTTGCTTCCTCCTTTGCTTCATTCAGGGTTACACAGAGGCAATTGATCATAATTTCCACCACTTCTTTGCTTCATTCACTGTCATTACTGAGTAGGTACATGCTTCATACATGCGCGTCGAATAGAGGTGGTACGAACTTGCCCTTTCCGATAAATATTACCTGTTTGGTCCTTGTATTAGCCCATGGAGGTCCCGTTCGATCATTCTATTCACATTCGCTTCATATTATAGTTGGTAATTCCATCATCTTTCTCCCACGTATATCCAAAAACGTCTAAGCATGTCTTTTCTCTGCATTTTGTTTCAATCCAAGTTTTTCTCGTTCACATTGATTCATTCATCATTCATTGATTCATTAATTGATTGATTCCTCTTTCCACTTTCAAAGATACACCTACCCACGTGTCTTCCCAATGATGTCTACATTTCAACATAATTTATTCTAGAACCAGCTTTTTGACCGCAGATATACCCGCGGTGAATCCCCTGAAATGCTCCGCACCACGCCAGACACTCCCACTCTCCGCACCCCGCTCCGACATACACCAAGAAAGAAGCCTCCGGCATTAAAGTTAGTGTTATTGTATTGTCGTGTTAGTGTCACTTACTCGATAAGGTTCCGAAAACTTCTGTCTGTTTGTTTGTCGGCACTACTGCACGTAAACGGTTCGACCGATAGGGCTGAAATTTAGTAGGTTCATTTTACATGCAAAAGCTCGCCTCATACAAATTATTATCTTAAAGAGGGAACAAAATTCGCTGGAAATTTCTCAACCTACACCTATTCTAGGTAAAGTAATTTATGCAGGTTCTTTCGATATGTCAATCGCTCGCCACACACCAATTTTCGAATTATTGGAGGGAGAACTGGCAAGAAAATTCACTGTAATTTTTTGTGTACATTAATTCTCCTTTAGGTGTTTATTGACATGAGATTTTATTCGGTTTTGTGATACATCTTATTCGACCTGTGTCGACCATCTTTGAACTAATCCATCTACCCCAAAAAAATATCAAGAGGCGAGACCGTAATAGAAGTGCGCAATCGCCGAATGCCAAGGTAGGTGTAAACGAAAGGCGCGGATTCGAGGAACTATGCTAGCATTGCGAAGCCTGTTACAAGACGTGGTCATCACGTACGTCTACCTTGTATTAGGTCCTCGTATATATATATCCGCCCCATACACATTCCAAATCTAAAATTGGCAATGTGAGGAAAAACGATTGCCTTCAATAGCTACCAAGACAGAACCAGATCTGCCGCATGGGCTTAAATTAGGATAGCATTGCGGGACAATGAGTCGCGTAAGGTTTCCTGAATAAGAAAATCAGACAAACCTGTGTCTCTGGAGTGTTAATAATAATGTTCCTGTCGCACAGACCCGGGTTTGTCGATTTTCTTATTTCTAAATACTGTTGTAATAGTCATTCGCGAAGTGAAGTTAATGACTCGACTTTTCCCGATATTATTTAAAGCCCCATAGACGCTATGCCGTTGCTCACTCGCCTTTCAACATCTTTATAGCACTTTCCGAAACTTTTGAATACACTATACCTTCATGTAATTTAATTAAAACATATAGAAAACTCGAATCAAGGACTACCAAAACCTGGGCTTACCTAATACCTTCCGTTCCACATTTCTGAACAGGCTAAACCCACTTTAGACAAAGTCTAACCTTTATTCGCTGTCTACGAAGTATCCGTCAGGCATGCAATTTAAAAGATCCTATGAACTCTTGTTACGGACCTTGCATTAGCAGTGACACTCGATACTAAGCGGTTTGACCTCACTGCCTACACCTAGCCGGTGCGACGCGACGTGATGAATCGTTGCAATGTCTGGCAGTCTGCAGCTGAGTAGAGGCCCAATTGCGCCCACGTGGCTCTTCAGTCTGCTGCAAAGTGATCTGGAGATATCCTTGACTGGCATTTCCATATGGCGGGATCTTCAGGTCAAACATCTCAACGTCTCGTCTTTTGAATACTACTATGTACTAGTAGACAAATAAACTACGTAGTACTAGTAAACTTACAAAGAGCCCTCCCAATATGTTGAAACTCACATACATACGCTAACGTATGAAAAAGGAAACTAACTCAAAAACAACACCAGTTGAAAATTTAAAGACGCAAATGGAAAGTTCTTATAATTCAAATGCACATAATAACAATACCGTAAATATTACGAAATCTAACAGCATCGAGGGAAAGATGGCTTCAAAATAAAAAGTAATTAATATCACAATAGCAGAACAGGAATTAATTTCTACCAGAAAAAGTGCGTCACTAAAGGAGGAAGTGGCTGAAGCATCCGAGCAAGACGCTCAGAGTTCACTCACACAGCCGAGCGAAGAACACGCGCCACAAAAGATAAATTTGTTGGATCTATCGATTACGATAAAGATTTCCGAATCGCTAACAAAGCTTTTCGTATCAAATCACACAATTAGAAATTATCGATATCAATAGGCGGTTGGTCCTTTGTCGGCTCCGGCCGAAATGATGAAGCGTTTGAGTGGCAGGCCGGCCCACGGCGCGGCGTGTCATTGCCTCGGTCCACTCCATCTACCGCGACGTCTCTTTCTCTCTCCTCTCTCCACATTTTCGCATGATCTCGTCTCGTCTGGCCCGAAGTTTTTGTTTATCTCCGTCGCTCGTGGAGTTTATAGACAAGGCCTGTCGACTCAAAGGAATTAGAATGATGGACGCGGCGTGACGCTGCACTATTCTGAATATCGACTCTCGGTTCCCGGCGAGGCCACAATGGACTTCACAGTCAGACTGATTTGCCGATTGACTATTGACACGTTTTAATTGTTGCGAGATACGATTGACATATTCGACGTGCACCGCTCACAATACAATTTGAATAGAGAATGTAGGATCGTTCCCTTCAGGGACTCGCGTTTGAGCGAGTTCTCCATTGCAGTAATCATCTACCCCTATCTGGATAATGCGATGCTGACGACGGGCACTCATCACTCACCAGCAAAAAGCCCTTCCGATTCTTGCTACCGAGACCGTTTTTATCCAGCGAGTATTATTCATTCCTCCAAAACAAGCATCCTTCCACCGGCACAGCACAATGTCTGTCGAGAAGCACTCCTACCTTCGACACCTTCCCGGCGACGCTCCATTGAGCGTTTCTGCCATCATTTATTATTCGCATTGAAAGTTTTTCACCGGATCACTTCTCAGCGGTGTTAATAAAATCTCACTTCATCGTGCATTATGTCTATCATCATCACATCGGCAGTTAGTCCGCGCGCCGAGTGCGAAAATTTATCAAACCGGGACGATTTGTAAAGGGCGACGGAGACGGGCCGAGGGTGCGGGGGCAGGGTGTAGGGGAAGCGATATCAACAGGGCGTCGCGTCGGCTGGAGGCTGGTGTAGCAGGCGGCAGGCCGTAGTGGAGTGCGGGAGTACGAGGGTGGAAGCGGCAAGTCACGGTCGGGCCCGGCGCCGCGTCGCGGCCGACGACAGCGGCGACACGGGCGCGGGCGGCGCTGTGCCCACGCTACGTAACCACTTTGGCAAATTGTGAATATAACCGGTTAAATTATCATTAAGCTCTGCGATTAGCTTCACTAAAGAATTTTCTAAGATAAATACATACAATTTTCTCAAAAAACATACAACTCTCGTCTATGCATTCAATCCTAATGTCTCTGTCTTCTTTACACCTTCGTAAGTATTGGCGTTATTGTAGCACTGTGAATTTTAGTCATACATTTTCACGGAGACCAAGTGGCTTGGAATTGAGTTTCCTCGCGATGTTTTCTTCACTGGAGTGTCAGCAGCCATTTTAGCAGTAGTTCTTAGTTCTTAGTTCATTATTCAGCATTCTTATGGTAGTACACTACACTTTAATTTGTCAAAATATTACATTTTACAGTTCTAAAGTTATAAATAGTGTGCTCCCAGTGGGGATCGAACCATTATACCTATTATATACCATAATACCTATTCGTAAGTGAAATGGCGTTATTGTAATTCAGTAACGAACGCAGTATGCATATTATGTATTAAACTGAAAGTCGTAAATAAAAAAAATTATAACCAGCCGCCAGATGGTATGACGAAGTTGAATCAGGAGGAAAGAGTATTTCCCCATCACCTATGACTAGGGAAAATGGAGTGCCGTATAACCTGTAAATGTGGCGCATTAGTCACGCCAATTATCTGATGCTGGCGGTATAGCCAATACAATTTATTGACACCAAAACTTATCACTCACGCTGAATCCCGATATCAGGCATCATGTAAGGCACAAAAACCCACCTACTGCATGAATGGGTAGAAGTACCGTGCCAAGGTGAGAGGTGGCGAGCCTGTCGCCCTTTAGCACG
>WYDE02193324.1:0-10740 GCA_009867175.2 Adela reaumurella | reverse complement strand
TTCCTCACGGTGTTTTCCTTCACCGGGGTGCATCGTAATTTTGCACACAAATTTTAACCGAGATTTTAAAATCCGGATAATTTGTGCGCATACCAGGTCTCGAACCCACGACTTCTCGAGAAAAATGCGTGGGCTCACCAACTAGGCTACTCCGCAACCCACGTGCAACGCTTTTTGGTTTAGGGATCGCCATAAAATATGTTGTTGGTGCGAATGGCAGTTGTATACAAATCACTGTTACACTCATAACTTTGAGTTGGTGCCGCGGTATTCCATTTTAATTCCAAATAGCCTGCATCGTATTGAATAGTCTTGGCCTGGATTAAGTGGGAACTAAGTGAAGCGGCACAGTACAGGCTAATCTGCGGAGTTAAGTTACGTAGCGCCTGCGAGTGACAGTTAAGTTAGTTTGCATGTTAATTAAAGTTTAAGTTACGACGTTTTGCGGCAACACCGTAGGCGGCGGGGGCTGCGGGGGCGGTGTGCAGTAGTGCGGTCCAGAGTGAGATTGCGTTAGGAAATGGCCCAATTTTCATTATTTTAGCTCTACTCCCTCGTGTTATAATATCCTACAAATTGAGGTAATAATACTTGTACACGTGTAATACTTGAGTGTCAGACTGGCCGAGCGGGCACGCCTCTCAAGCGGGAGGTGCGGGTTCGATACCCACCGGGAGCACAATATTCATAACTTTAGAATTTGTGCTAAATGGCCGCTGACACTCCGGTGAAGGAAAACATCGTGAGAAAACCCACTTCCGAACCGGTTGGTCACCGTGGAAGTGTATGACTAAAATCCTCTCATGTCATGTAAAATGAGAGGGGCCTGTACCCAGCAGTGGGGCGAATAAAATGGCTACAAAAGAAGAAGAAAGAAGAATACTTGTACCGTGTGTACTTGCTCGTACATATATCAAGTATACTCCCACGGTAGGTACTTACATCTTCATGTATATTATCAAATATTATGTCGTAAGTAGCAAACAAAGATAAGTATGATATGCTGTGCTAAAAGCCGAAAAGCTAGCCACCGTTCACATTTGCGGGGTTCTATCACTAAGTAATGTAACGAGCGGTTCACTGTTTTTGTGCCTAGTAATGCTGAGGTACAATACCTATTCGCACAAGTAATGCAGCGCTTCACTCTATTTGTGCATAGTAATGCTGCGGTACACTGTATTCGTAATAAGTAATGCAGTGGTTTGCTGTATTTGTGCCAAGTAGTGAAGGGGGTTATTGTATTTGTACCAAGTAGTGCAGCGGTTCACTGTATTTGCACGAAGTAATTCTACGGTTCGCTGTATTTGTGCAATGTGATGCAGCGATACACTGTATTTCTACGATGTAATTTAGCGGCTCACTGTATTTTACAAAGTGCAGCGTTGCAGTGTATTTGAACCAAGTAATGGAACGGTTCACTGTATTCGTGCATGTCCTGCTGTTTGACTTTACATCTTATACAAGTTCTTCGCTGATAGTGAAGGTCGATCTTTTAAAATCAATTTCGCAGCACAACAACGATTGGTCTGCTAACCACAGCATGCCGTGGCACAGTATATTATTATAATGGTTTTGGTTGTGCTTACATCAATTATTATGTATATGTCTGCCAAATGGTTCATACAAAGTGTTACAAACTTCAAAGTGACAGTTGATCAAGGGCGGTTTTTCGTTATGATTTTGTTTCTAAATTATTATAGCTTCACTGGAGCCGCTCAAACCTAAATGGCGTGAGTAAAGGCAAATATAATATTATAATAAAGAATCACCCCACTGCATCTCTTCCCATGCATGTCGTAAAAGGCGACTAAGGAATAAGGACATGATGCCGTGCTAAAGGGCGACAGGCTCGCCATCTCTCACCTTGGCACGGTACTTCTACTCATTCGTGCAGTAGGTGGGTCTTCGTACCTTACGTGCTGCTTGATATCTTGTCCGAAAACTTGCAAAATGTGGTGGTCGGTGTTGTGCTGTAATTTACAGGAGTTCTTGCAGCACAACACGGATTGCTCTGCTTACCCCGATTGTCGGGATTCAGCGTGAGTGATATGTATGTATGTATATCAAAAACTTTTATTTTGTCTTTGTTTTCAGTACATCAGTAGATCGTCTATTTAAATTTTTTATTATAAAATCTGAAGATTTATAGATACTTAATGACCATGAGATGAAAAGTGAGGCGGTTCTGTATGGGCAATTCAGGTGTTCAATAGCATGCTCTATGTCTTCCACGGTTTTCAGCGAGAGTGTTAGCTCCAGTTTTCCAGTCAATAGATGTGAAACTTATCCCATTCTGTGGTTTTGTTACTAAGTGTTACCGACTGTTCTTTGAGAATTACCTTAGCTCCAGTTTTCCAGTCAATAGATGCGAAACTTATCCCTTTCTGTGGTTTTGTTACTAAGTGTTACCGACTGTTCTTTGAGAATTACCTTCCTACTTGTGGTAAGCAGTAATGGTGAATGTTCTGATGATATAAGTCTGCCATGCTTTCTGTTTGCAAATAGTTCTGGGAAACGCCTTTTGTAATGACGAAGAATTTTGTGAATGTCTGTTGGTCAGTATGTTGGCTCTTGTGATGACGCACAATGAATATTTTATTCTTCTACTGTGAAGTATGGCTGCCTACCTTTCGGGAGGATCAATTGTGAGCCCCATCCTGAGTGTTTGGCATTCCAAACACCACCTGCGATATACCTTGCACTCAGAGTTTTTGCGAAGTTGCAGACTTTTTTTTTATTATGTCTAGGTCGACAGTATACTGCAGGATTGTGACCAACGATTGTGGATTCTTGAAAATAATCAGCTTGGAAATTTTCAAATTCTTGATGTTTTATGTTGCTTGTAATGATTACTCAAGTTCCACCGCGTGTGTTTCAAGATTATTTTTTTAAATTGAAACTGACACGAAAGGCTACATCACCTAATGCACCAGTTTTCTGGTACCAGTGATGTCAGTCTAAACACCTTGGTGAATTATGTAGCTAGGTGCCATATCAGCACTTCCCTCAATTCCATCCTTGAGTACTGGATGATTTGTAAGATATACATGGTATTCAGGAATTTTAAGGTAGCTCCGGTTTGTAAATCCGATTTCCTATGTAAGCGTTATACATATCGATCATATTTATTTTAAAAATGTTTCTAATCCTTGTGTTCTCTCAGACAAGCCGTAGGCATTCCACGGTGCAATTTGCAGTATTCCCATTTTAATGCTGGAAGGCTAAAGTGGTGTGTCAGATTGATCATTTGATCGAACATTTTGTCCATTGCCTTTTCTATAATCATTTCAAATCTATGAAAAAATATATGTAATATAATAAATATATTTTGATGCAAGAAGCGGCAGAGGTGTGTCAGGATCGTGGCACGTGGAGATCGGTTGTCTCTGCCTATCCCCACTAGGAAACACGCGTGACGCTATGTATGTATTTCAAAACTCTGTAACATTTGATCCGTCATGTATGTGAGGTGCACATAAAATAAAAATTAATAAATATAGAATTTTCTGCATCGGGGAAGGCGGACTTATTGCCGGAGGCAATCTCTTCCAGTTAACCTTTATACACTACACCACATTTGTATTGTTAGAGTATAGGTTTGCTCACAGTGTTTTCCTTCACCGGAGTGCATTGCAATTTTATATGGAAAGTATGTAAAAAGTATGCACATCAGCAGGTTCTTTTTGTGGCAGCTGATTGTTTGTGAATTTAACGTTTTTTTTTTTGCTGACATGTGGATTTTGTGTCCTACACAATCTGTATTGCAGAAGTGGACTAATGCTATTGTATAAAAAATTCAAAATGTTATCATTGTTGTTCCAGTTGGAGCCGGTGACCAATGTGCTGTGTGCCGCGACGCGAAACCGTTCGCTCATGTGTCAAATGACAACCGCCCCGCTGCGGCGGATACTTTTCTGAGCAGCCTCCGATCAACTAAGGTACCACCTGCTTTCCATAGAGTACCAACTAAGGTCTTGCTTGCTTTATATAGAGTAACAACTAAGGTACTACCTGCTTTCCATAGAGTAAGAACTAAGGTACCGCCTGCTTTCCCTAGAGTAAGAACTAGGTACCACTTGCTTTATAAGAGTAATATATAAAGCAGGCTACTGTCCATAGAGTACCCACTAAGGTACTGCTTTCTTTATATACAGAAACAACAATATGTCTACATTAAGAAGACTCTATCACGGCACTGCTTTGGGAAGAAGCCGCACCCAAATGAAGGGAGTGCGGTTCAAAGCGTTTGCTGTTCATCTTTGATTCATATAGACCTCAGGAGTTCTGACGGCGATGCAGACGAATTATGGTGCCATGTCATCAACTTCCTTGTACGTCTGTTTTCGAGTTTCCTTTGCTTTTACCACGCACAACGATCTAAACATCCCTACAGAGTTGCAGGGTCTCTACGTTCCTAGTTTTTAGATTAAATTTAGTTCAGGGGGGTTATTCCTAGAACTCACGCGAGTTTATTTCACGTGAGTTTGCATACAAAACTACTCACCAAGTGAAAACTTTTCACCATTTTGACAGTTCTCCTATACATAATGATTAGATTCTCTTTGGTTTCTCACGCGAGGTGAATCCTACGAATCCCAGCCCTGAACCAAATATAGGTCACCGGTTTAAAACGTAGAATCATTTGCTTTCCTACTTACTTCCTAGAGTGCAAGAGAGTTTAAAAATAACGATACACGGACAGCTATCTTTGAAGTAAGGGGCATGGCTATAAAAGTTCCTAATATAGATTGTGGATATACTTTATGACTTTATGAGATTACACTATGGGAAGTAATCTAGATATGGCTCGTAAATACTTTTTATATATTTTGGTTTCCTGTTTTGAATTTTAACGTCCTAGTCCATAACTCCCGGAATCAGCTTCAGAAGATGAACGGTGATAAAAGCAAAGTCATGTCGACAAGGGTATGCGTTGTGGACAAATAATCACCGATGGCGAAACAACAAGTCGAAGGTACGTCTTCCTTGGCCAAATTGTTCGGCTAGATCGACAAGGACTACTCAAAGAGGTAGAAATCACATTCACCTGGCTTGGGCTGTCTTCGGAAAACTGAAATTCGTCCTAAAGTCTGTACTGCCGCAAAATCTCAAGACCAGGATACTCGACCAGTGTGTACTCCCCGGTCATGACGTACTGATGTGAAATGTGGGCTCTAACGGCCGGCATAGCCGACAAGCTCTGTGTCGCCCAGCGAGAAGTGGAGCGAGCCATGCTGGGAATATCGCTACGAGATAAGGTATGAAACAAAGAAATTCGCCGACGCACCAAACTAATAGATATTGTACAGCGGGTGGCAAAGCTAAAATGGCAGTGGGTTGGACACGTGAGCCGCAAGGATGACGGCCGTTGGAGCACACGCGTTACGACAGCTACACTGGCGACTTTGGACAGGTAAGCGAAGTGTTGGAAGACTAGGTACGTCACGGACAAACGATGAATTCCAGCTGCAAAAAAATTCGACAGGCGTATGTCCAGCAGTGGACGGTTTAACACTGATGATGAACATGATAAGTCGATAACTTTGTAAAACTAAAATTTGTGTTCAAGTCTGAAGTACTGCAAAATTTCAAGATCACAATATATGAGAAGTGCGTGTGTCCACTTACTCTAAAAACCTTTTTCTGTCCGCACAACTCCTCCTGAGCGGTTCAGCAGTTAAGGCTGAAATTTTGTAGGTTCATTCTATATACAAATAATTCGCCACACACCAATTTTCAACTGCCTAGAAGAACTGGCAAGATACATCGCTGGAAATTTTTTATGATTGACAGAACTGACCGAGCATAACAAGACTGGCGGAAATCTACCTTGTTTATGTATCGTGCAAACACTGAAAGTACTGAGCTGACACATGTTTGAGTTGTGGCTTAGCCTAGTTTCAGGTCGAGAGGTTGTGAATTCGAAACTGGTATGTGCGTGTTTGTGTAGGTATAATTGCAATAAAGTAAAACAGCACGAGAAAAACTATAAAATAATGATACAAATCTTCAAGGTTGACTCTAATAAACTGCCACCGATTATAAGTCCGCTTCCTGCTGAGCAGAAAGGGCACTGTGTACCTGTTTCCTTTTGCGTGACTTGATGCTGTACGTGCGTGACGCCGTGCATGTGTGACAATAGTGGTCAACCTATTTAGCTTGGTGGTGCAATGCCTTGGTACTCGAAAGAATATCATAACTATGATAGATGATGAAAAAAAGGGGACTCAACAGTGAACATTGAGGAACACCGCATTGAATGGCCATATTTAAATGTGCATGTATTGTGTGCAGATGGCGTATGTGCGGCCGGCGTCACTGGAGGCGGCGCTGCCGCTGGTGACGCGGCCGGATCTGCGCCACCGGCAGCTGCTGGGCGAGGAGCTGGCGGCGCTCGTGCGCGCCGAGCCCGAGCCGCCGCCGCACGACCTCGCCGCGCAGCTCGTGGAGGGACTCCTTGCCTGGCTCTCGGGCGGCAACTTCAAGGTGAGCTCCTCACTTTCCTGCCTGCACCATCATACCTCTTTTGCGGGGCAACTTCAAGGTAATCCGGCACATCTTTGCCTAATCATGCCTTCACACCTCTTTCCCGGGGCAACTTCAAGGTGAGCCCCTCACTTTCCTGCCTCCACCATCATAACATCACGCCTCTTTTCCGGGGCAACTTCAAGGTGAGCCCCTCACTTTCCGGCCTCCACCGTCATGCCATCACGCCACTTTCCCGGGGCAACTTCAAGGTGAGCCTCTCACTTTCCTGACTCCACCATAATGCCATCACACTTTTTTTCTGGGCAACTTCTAGGTGAGCCGTCATTTTTGCGTAATCATGCCATCACGCCTCTTTTCCCGGCTCAACTTCAAGGTGAACCCCTCACTTTCCTGCCTCTGCCATCACGCCATCACTCCTCTTTGCCGGGGCAAATTCTAGGTGAGCCATCGCATTCTTGCCTAATCATGCCATCACACCTTTGTTTGAATGATTGATCACGTCGTTTGATTGTCTCTAGTTACTACCCTGGGAAAGCCCACAGTAGTAACTAGAAACTATGAAACGACATTTGACACACTCTTGACGTGTCTCCTTTGCTTTGTCCACTGTCAACCTCGTTTCATTTGTACGAGCCGGTTACAGGTTCTGGGAATTTGCCTTTTCCGCAAAAGTTTATTTGAACTGGTTGTATTCGCATAAGGTGGCCACGTTTGACCCTTTCTTCCGCATATTCACTTCACATATTTGTTATGTCATTCTCTTACCACCATTCTGTCCATGTGTTCAAACCATCTAAGCATCCTTTGTCCATCCTTGTCGCTGTGTCTTCTTTCAATCCAAATTGTTCTCTTACAAATCTATTCCTCATGCTACCTTTCAAAGATACATTGCATGTTCTTCTCAATTACTGCATTTATACTTTTGTGCCGCTTCTGCCATACCCAAAACTCTGTAAAACGTAAGTTTAGTGACCAGAATGCATTTATGAATAGCCATTTAATGAGTTATGATTTTTAATTGGAATGGAGTGAGCATATGTGTAGTTCGGCACGGTTCACTGATTTGAAACAGTAGAAAGGAGTGCTACGGGATGTAATATAGATACTTGTCCCAGTTCTGTTGGTACTAAACATCGCTTAAGACTTGCTCAGTTATATTGTGTGATTATTTATTCATTTTATCTTCGAGCAGCGGAAGCTGGTGAGTTCATGTTGAAGTTGACTGGTGTGTTGTTATTTTTATTTGTTCTTACTTTAGTGTTTTTTACTTCTGAGCGAATTTTAGGAGTAAGGAAGTATTGTGATCGTGTGTAATTTTGAAAATTCGCCGATGTAAACAAAGGGGTTTTTGTTAAAATATTGTGTTTGTGTGTGTGTCCGTCGACTTTACGCCTGAGCCGTTGATCTAGTTTTGTACATAATTCAAGTTTTAGAAGTTTAATCACATTCTTACGAGTTATTTTTTTTTCTTTTAAAAAATAAAAAATTAATATGAGTATTGCCTTACAAATTAATTTAATAAAATTGTTTCTCTCAAAAATGCTTCTAACCATAATTCTTATATTTTTCACATCATCAACCTTTCCCTTGTCTACGCACCCTGGTTTTAAATAAAATTTCTTTTTATTTTCACAGGTGGCGCAGAACGGTCTGGAGGCACTAGCGGCGCTGGCGGTGCGCATGGAATCTGACTTCTCGCCATTTGTATCCAGTGTAGTGCCACATATTATAGACAGGTTTGTATTTTGCCGTGAAAACGCCTTGTAAAGTCTCCTAAATTGAGTCCTTGCGGGTTAGGTATATTGGGGTGTCATCGCTCGATAATGATGAGACCAGTGTCTCATTGACTGACTGACACTTTTCCTCCATCTAAAGGGACACTGCTTATACAATTACATGACAAAAAGTGAAAGATTTGTTTTTTCTCTAAGCCAAGTGACAGTGCGTAGATAAGTAAATGACAAAAAGTGATAGGTCTGCTTTTTCTTGAAGTCAAATGACAGGGCATAGGGTGTATTTTAATCAATGGCGTTCCTTTTAGATTTTTGATGTGATATGAGTGATCAACAAAATGTGCAGTGCATTTTATTGTACTTTGGAGTAACTTGTGTCCTTTGTTACGATACAAGCGTCCGCGCAGTGCGCCCAATGAGAACGAGATTAGCAGCCAAAAACTATTTTGCAATGTCGATCGAAACAGAACGCTACACCCGTTTCGTCCGGATTCACAAACGCTAGTCTTCATCGCGGATGATTAGTACACGAAATAGCATTTTTATGCATTAATAACCACTCTCAACTAACATTTCAATGTGGACCAAACAATGGCGCCTTTATCGTAAAAAAAGCGCCAAATTTCTCCAAGCTGTGTCCAATTATATAACATAAATTACGTAACAAACTCGTAATATCCTGGTCGTCAACCTACCAAGCCTATAAATAAAAGGGGCTTAAAAATGTTTTTTCAGGCTCGGTGATACACGTGAGTGCGTTCGCCTAGCGGCGCGCAACTGCCTCAGTCAGATCGGCGAGAGCAAGGCCGCCTCGCCGCGGGCGCTGCTCACTCGTCTGCAGCCGGCGCTGGGGCACAAGGCGGCGCACGCTCGCGAGCTAGCCGTGCTATGCATATCTGACCTGTTGATGGCGTGAGTTCTGTTTATTTTGACATGGCTGATTACACCACTCTACAGCACCTGTGTGCCACCGATCAAATTGTCAAATTTGCACAACAAAAACTGGGCAAGTGTGACCTTCATACACTGAGGTTTGCGTTTAACTTTTTTTTAATCTATAAAAAAAGGGTTTTTTGCTCTACTGGGCTATGTCAGTCCCGTCAGTCAGACTTAATGAAGCTTTCTAAAATTGTGCATCTGTTCACCCAAAAAAATAGGCTACGTTAAACTCTCAGTTTTAGTGAAGCTCTAAAAAAAGGATAACAAAAGATAGCAAATCTCACAAAATTGGTTGCGAAAGAGCCCGGTGAACATTGAAAAATAGGTTTATCCTCTCCGTTTTCAATTCTACTATTTATCTCGAAGATTTTCGTTCCGAACAACCTCCATCAGAAAACATGTGTATTTAGATTGGCTGAAAGCGATTGCCAAGTCCGCCTTCTGCTAACCAGAAAAGCACATGTTTATTAGATTGATGTAAATGTGTGTTTATTAGGCACGGAGCGGGCGAGCTGCAGCTGCGATCGGTGGTGACCAGCCTGGTGACGCTGATGTCGGATGCGAACCTGGTGGTGCGGGATGCGGCGATGCAACTCCTCATCGACATGTACAGACACGTCGGTTAGTGTCCACATTTTTGCAGAACCACAAGGCTTACCCAGCCATAGGTCTATTGTGTTACAACTGTATTTTAATTACAATTTTTTTTTTTATATTGTGACGTAACGCTGCAGTCGATGCACCAGATAAATTAACTTAGAAAAATATCTGTTCAACAGTTATTTTTATTTGTATTTAAAAAAAAAATTAAGTAAATCGCCAACGACTGAATCGTAAAAAAAATCTTACACATTTGAAAAATCCCGAGCAGACTCTAGTGTCCGATGCTAGCGACGACAGCATATTGTTGGATGTACTTTCCAACTATGCAGTCAACATGCTCAAAGCGAGCAGATCACTAAAATGTTAAATAAAGTACCTAACATGATCAACCTTAGAAGGTGTTGAACTCAGCACTCAAAGCCTTCACCAAACATATCCCGGCCCATTGACAGTAGAACAGGGTATCCATCGAGGTCAGGACCACCAGGCGGCCCGCCAGACCCCTTTGCGTACTACGTTTCGACTCGCTGCAAGCCCTCGTCAGCTAAGCTGCGACAACTAGTATTTGGAGAATTGTTATTGCTGGTCCCGCTCTCGACCACCCTCTCTCTACCTATCCAAATACTGTACGATGCTTTCAATGAAGCTTTTGAAGCTCTCTCCATGTATGAGCTTAACAACGATCTTGGCAAGCCTAGATTCTTGAAAAGACTATAGAGTGACTTCACTGGAAGTCCCCTTGCTCCGACTTCCACAGCAAAGAGATCAGTCTTGAGACCATTTCTGACTATCCGGTCCACCAAGTTGCAGTACTTGTTAACTTTAAAGTTGTGTTCTTTCGGATGTTATTTACTCATGGAACTGTGACTTCAACAAGCATCACATGCTTAGTCGCCTTTGAGAATATGAGTATGTCCGGTCTGTATGCTGTGACACAGCTTTCTGAAGGCATTTGGTAATGCTTCTCACGTGTATC
>WYDE02193213.1:0-10743 GCA_009867175.2 Adela reaumurella | reverse complement strand
ATTTAGACATTATATTATTAGTACATTACTACTTAACAATATTTTTATTAAGTACGTGGAAAGAAATGTTAATAAAAAAATGTTTGCGAAACTTTTTTTGTTTTACAATAGGAACTGACGAAGTTCAAGGAATTTAAACTGAAGCAATTTATACCCCTGGAATAAACAATAGTTTCCTGGCGACCTCGCCCCGCGCATACAAACGAACTAGGTCCCGCCGCCTTTTGTACCATGTATGACGTCATATCGTGTAATATCGGCCGCGACGCGGTCGTGGCTACTAGCGTCTTCCATACATTCATTTTACTTAAAATTTAGATTGTAAATGTCTCTGTAAGTTCTTGGTATTACGATTTTATTATTTTTATTTTTGTAGAAACAGTGCCAACAACGTAACTCATGAACATAAATAAATTTGACTGGAACAGTCTAGCTATTACAAGGTACTCCCGTGTAATAGCGAAGACTACAAAACTAAAAAAATATATATAATTTTTTTTCTTCATTATTACTGATGGATGGTAAATGCTAAATATACGGTATAAATAAGTTATTATGAGAATTTATTTTATTAGGTATAGAACAAGGTCTCAGCTTTCAATGGTTTCCCTAAATTATCCGGGATCATTGGCAGTAGAGGCAGGTGTCAATTAAGGTCGAGACTAGCCAGCAGCGACACTATATTTCACGAGCGAACTCTCTGGTAGCCCTCTGGTTCCGACTTCGACAGCGAAGAGATCACTGTTGAATCCGTTTCTGACTATCCATAAAGTCGCAGTACTTGTTGGCTTTAAAGTTGTGATCCTTCGGTTAAGTTAAAAAGCTCTACTGTAAGCTGTCACCTCTGAGAATATGTATGAGTATATCCGGTTGGTATGCTGTGCTACAGATATCTGAAGGCATGTGGTAGTGGTTCTCAAGTCTCCATCAATAATTGCCAGTCCTTTACTGTTTCAAAAATTCAACAAAGTGTGGTTCTATATTTGGTCAGTGTGTTTGCTCCAGGTTTCATAGAATTTAACTTCTGGGTGACACTACAGTTTGGTCCCTTCCTAGTCCGAGCAATGGATATGGATAGGCTGATGGTCTGTCTGATTATTTGAAGGACTTTACCTAGACGGGAGGAATATTGGTCTGTTTGAAGTAGTACATATTTTGCATCCATAAAGCAAAAATATTTGGTAAAAAATTTACGTGCCTTGTTTGTGGCAAAGTAGGCATATGTATTGCCTACATCAATGAGAATGGAACTAGTTACATGGTTCCGGAAGGGAGCGTATTTCTCTCTTGCTAAATTTCCTTTCATTTGTAGCTGAAGCTAAGGCGCACACGCGTAATGTACGCTCCTGGAATATTTCTCCAAATCCATACAGACTTAAGGATCCCATAAAGCAGTCGTTTCCCCGAGAAAGTATGGAAGTGAGATTTATTGAGGAACCCTCTCTCCCGCCCAGGCCGCTCGGGGCGCCGCCGCCCGCCCCCACGCAAGCTTAGGAGGGCGGCTGGGTCGTCACGCCGCCCTGGGAGCTTTGCGATGATGAATTGACACTTTTTAAGGCGAGGCCTACAAATTCAAACTGTTTCCAGGAAAATACGCACTCGGAATGAACAATGAGCGCACGAACTCGCAAAGTTTCACCCTTATTGGAAGTAGAGAACTTTTAATGCGGCCAATGAAGTAAGTTGGTCGTAAAGATATCCTTGTGTAAGATTTGTGTAGGAAATTTGGGGTAAAATGTGGAGCGACTGGTCCCATAATGTGGTAACACTGTTGTGATTTGACAAGGCGAGCTCACGTAAATATATAACAGCTAAAAGCGTGCGTAGTACATACTAATTAAGGCGTTGATGTTTTGAAGGCGCGTTCAAATGGATTTATTTATTCTGCGCTTTATTTTGGTAGAGTGGAAATAAAGCGGTTGAGGAAGTCGAAGAATGTTCTCTTTTTTAAATAGGGATTGGTACTAAATATGTTGACAGTCTGCATTTTATTTTTGTAGGAAAAACTAATAAAAAATATGTATTTCAGTCAGTGAAATAACTAAATACACTTTCAAATAGGTAAGCACAGGAATAAAATTATGTACGAGGCATTTATAAAGTTGTGCCCATTATCAAGGTTTAAAGGTTAAAAAATTGGCATCCTTGGATAAGAAAAGAGAGCGCGGAAAGACCACCCGACAGGTCTGATGATGAGGTCCAGCGCGTCAGTGACAGAAGGTGTTGTAGATATGCACCGATGATGACAGGGAGAGCATTTGAATAAACCTCTTGAGGCTTTTTGCGTTCAGCATTGGACGCAAAAGCGCTGTCTAATTATATGGATTTACGTCATCTTAAAAATATAATATTTATAGATATATATAACGTATATATGTACTTACGAATACATATGTAGGTGTATATGCTTACTAGGCGGGTAGCTAAGTTAAAATTATTCGCGGAGGGCGAGCCAACAGCCCGCGTCGAAGGCTTTATGCATGAGCCGCGATATAAAAGCGCTACTTCATTATGCTTAAACATGCCTCCCGTAGTCAAACACATTATGTGCTTATCTATCAGGTTTATCACACATAAATATAATACATATCACATGGCATATACTTTCTAATAAATGCTTACAAGAAATTTAGCGTAGTGTGCTCGTCCTACCACTCTACTTTTACATACATACATACATAGTGTCATGCCATTTTCCCAGTGGGGTAGGCAGAGTAAACGGATCTATACGTGCCACGACACTGATACACCTCTGCCGCTTCTTGCACTCTCATAATATTCTTAATACATGCTCGGTAACAGGTACTGCGCTCTTGCCCTTTTTTGAGAACCTGCTAGATTGTTCTAGGTACTGTCTAGGGCGACCCTTCCCGGCTCTTTCACTCACATTCTCTCCAAAATGTCATTCGTTAGTCTTCTATCATCCATTTTTCCAACATGACCGAACCGCCGAAGCATTATCTCTACTTTTACAAAACTGTTTATCCTGAATAAATCGAGGAATAACAACATAGGTATACGACGTCTAAGCTAATAAAATGTTGCTTTCGAAACTATTCTCTGCGTTGTACCTACCTACATATTATTCTCTGGCCATATGCGACTATAAATAACTTTCCTTTTTCAAGAACTATTTAGTATTATCCATAACAAAACGCGGAAATAAAATATTAATTGTATTAATATTGTATTAATTAAAATTAAAATTGTAAAAAATAATTTTATAATGTCTATGTTTATATCATGTCTAATGATAAGTACAACATATTCACTGCCCTTAGATCTCGACAGCCCCTATATTCCGGATCATCGTGGCTGCGGTCCTGGTAACGGAGGAGTGAAGGAAAGAAATGAATATAGCTACCCTCAATACTCAGAATCTGAGAACGCACGCAAAACTGGTCGAGGTCGAACAAGAACTGTCCCACATTAAATCGAAAATTCTGGGTCATTGCAAAGTCAGATGAAGGGGCGAATTGACTGAAGTGTTTAGCTCGGAAAATCTGCTCTACTTCAGAGGAGATCCCCAAAAATCGGAAGGTGAAGTGGGATTTCTGGTGAAACGAAGTCTCGTGATCCGCATCATGTAAATCAACTGTGTGTCGGACAGAGTCACCCACGACATCATCAGACTTAGTGAAAGATATCAGCTGAAGGTGATACAGGTATATATACGCTCCGACAAATTCACACGCTGATAATGAGGTGGAGCGATTTTATGATGACATCACGACAGCCTTAGAAGCCAATAAAGCCCACTTCCAGTACTTGATGGGAGATTTTAATGCTAAGATTGGCAAATCGCTGGATAGAGACGGGCTCGGTGTATGAAACCATCGCGGCCATGTGCTAGTCACCTATCGCGAAGCCAACCACGCCACGAACAACTTCTTCTGTAAGAAGGAGAAGCATAAATTAACGTGGATTAGTCCGGGTGGGTGGATGGGAGAACAAAACAGTAAATAGACTACGTCATAACGGACAGAAAGTCATCAGTTACTGACGTTTCTGTACTTAACCACGTGGATTCTGGCAGCGGCCACTGACTAGTGCGTGGCACTATGAGGCTAAACTTGACGATGGAGTGACGCAAACTTATCCACAAACCGCTGGCCATGTTTAACATACCAAACGAGGTGGAAAAAAACTTCGAAGCCAAACTAATGGATGCCTTAAGTTCTGCGCCGCACGATATGGATGTCGCATTCGACAGGCTCAACAGTACACAACCTTCGTGTTAGTTAAACTCAGAAACGCTGCAGAAAAAAACTTCAGCAAAAGTCGACAGTCCCACCGCAACATATTATCCGGAGATACGTTTAGGCTAAACGACGAAACATGGGTCCGGATCACCGAAACACCGTTGATCATAGAAGTCCCAACAAGTCCATCAGCAAAATATCCGTCGCAACATACGTCGAGAAAACGTAAAGATGGTTGAGGGCGTTATGGAGGAGAACCGAGGCACAACGGTGTTTGCCCGACCTTCCTCTACTGGCTAAAACTAAATATCGAATTTACATTGGTATCAATATCAATGGAGAGATTCTTAATCTTCCCTTCGCCGATGTCATTTACCTTCTCGTTCATTCCCGGAATCAACTTCGGAAGATACACAGCGACGTCTTTGAGGCATCGCTGTGGGTCGGTCTGAAGATGAACCGAGATAAAACCCGTGTCATGTCGACGGAGATTACGCGTGAGGGACACATAATAATTGATGGCGAAACAGTCAAACGAGTGGAGGAGTACATTTAACTGTACCAAATACTTCGGTTAGATCGACAAGGCCTACACAAGGATTTGGAGAGACGCATTCAACTGGGTTGGGCTGTCTTCCGAAAACTGAAATTCGCCCTAAAGTCTGCACTGCCGCAAAATCTAATGCCAGAATATACGACCAGTGCGTACTCACTGTCATGACGTACGGATGTTACGACACAAATTACGAAACGAAGAAATTTGCCGACGGAACAAAGTAGTACCTAGATATTGTACACTGGATGGCAAAGCCCAAATGGCATTGGGCTGGACACGTGATCCGCAGAGATGACGACCGTATGAGCTCACACGTCCTACACTGGCGTCTTTGGACAGGAAAGCGAAGTGTGGTTAGCTTCCTGTCCTGTAAGTCAGTTCAGAAAACACAAAAATATATATCAATACCTACTATTCTAGTACTTATGTGAAAAACTCTTATAATTTCCTAAAATATAGTTAATTTTTTATATTTAATCATAACTTATTATTTCATAAATTTATATTACATGCTACATGTATGAAGAATTTTATGAGGTTAAAGAAGTGGCAGAGGTGTGTCAAGATCGTGGCGCGTGGAGATCCGTTGTCTCCGCCTACCCCGCTGGGAAACAGGCGTGACGCTATGTGTAGTGTGCATGCTACATCGTCAAAATTAAAGACGAAATCAAAATATTACAATAATGAAGGTCAGTTTAATCGTAGTGTGTTAAGGTAATAATATGTACATGTATTTGCCGACCGGGAAAGAGCACGCAAGCGGTCGGTGCGGGTTCGTTATACCACCTGCCAGTTGGGACGACGAAATTCGGTGTCGGGAGGGTTGGAAAAAAGTTGGTGGAGAGGCGTATTTCCAGCAGTGGACGGTCAAACGCTGATGATGATGACACACGTTTTATTATAACGGTATATGTTTATTTATCAGTTTTATGGTAAGAAGACCGTGCCTACTTATAGCATAAGCACATACCTTGTACCTGCCATATACCTATATAATATATCGTATTTTCGTGCTTCTCAGTAACAGTAGGCGTATGCTTAGGTTAGTTACGTTAAACGTCCATTATCTTTCCACTTAAGTTTTCATGCTCACACGGAGATCGCGGAAAAAGTATAAACACATTATTAGCACGAAACCTGCAGGCTGCGTCGGTCTACACCGCCCTCTATCACGCCATGTCGTTGGACTGCCTATACTCACACACAAAAATATATATCAATACCTACTATTCTAGTACTTATGTGAAAAAACTCTTATAATTTCCTAAAATATAGTTTATTTTTTATATTTAATCATAACTTATTATTTCATAAATTTATATTACATGCTACATGTATGAAGAATATTATGAGGTTCAAGAAGTGGCAGAGGTGTGTCAAGATCGTGGCGCATGGAGATCCGTTGTCTCCGCCTACCCTGCTGGGAAACAGGCGTGACGCTATGTGTGGTGTGTATGCTACATTGTCAAAATTAAAGACGAAATCTAAATATTACAATAATGAAGGTCAGTTTAATCGTAGTGTGTTTAGGTAATAATATGTCCATGTATTTGCCGACCGGGAAAGAGCACGCAAGCTGTAGGTGCGGGTTCGATCCCCACCGAGTGAACTAATTTTATTAAATACTTCAGAAATTATGCTGAAATGGCTGCTGATACTCCGGTGAAGGAAAACATCTTCAGGAAACCCACTGCCAAGACGATTGGTCACCGTGTAAGTTTATTACTAAACTCACTCATAACATGTAAATGAGAGAGGTCTGTATCCAGCAGTGGGCAGAATAAAATTTCTGAAAAGGAGATGGGGATGTCTGTTGTTTAGTTGCAGGTAATACATTTTGTAATTATGATTTAAGTCACGATATATTAAACCACATAATTAAATATATACAATTAAATTGTATGCTTTCTGCAAAGATAATTTTATTAGAAAATATACAAATCCACTAACGCACGTGAAGCGCTGGTCTGAGATATGATTGTGCCTCTGTGAAATAATTTCTTTCCCTTTTGTATTGGTATCCTAACCTCTGCGTAGATTGTAAGAGTGTGCAAAGTGGTCAGGTTTTCACTCGGGTTTTCAGGACTTATTGAATGTACGTATTTATTGTTCTAACCTAGTAGACAAATTGGATCGAGAATTAGGTAATAGGTATTCGAATAAATCATGAATATTTAATTGCTGTGCATATACAAACTACCAGACGTAATAATACCTCACTCACATTGAGAAGTTGCTCAATAAAAGATAAGCTCTTATACCTACTTTGATTATGAAATAACTCTATACTTATTCGAAATGAATGCTGCGCTGATTTAGGGTGCGGCAAACATTGCTAATAACGTCTCACATATATACGTACACTCAAGATCACAAGTAGAGATAAACCCTAATTCGTAGCAGACTTTATAGCCAAAAAGGCAGCAAATTGTCAATGGAATCACGACATATTTATTGAGGTTCTCCCTCTGAGTGTACAACCCAGAGTAATGCCTGCTTCAGTAATGAAGTTATGACTTGGTTATTTCTAGCAAGGCCATTTGCTTTAATACCATCGAGGCTTATCTCACAAAGGGTTTATTATACTTAATTAATTTTTCATGACAGAATTTAAAATGTTAAGTTTCTCTATAGGAAGTTATCGCTTTTATCACGCAAACAAGTGTTTTGTTCTTCTTTGATGGATTATTATTCTTATCTTCCTTCGATAGATGTATCATATATGTCTCGCGATATATATCTCTTGTCGATTCGCGTTTAAATTATAATAATAAGCAAGCGAGTCTGTTCGGTCCATCTGTAGGTAGGTATGATGCCTGCCGTCTCCGCTCGCACCGCTAATAAAGCCATTATAAATAATTTGAGAGTTACGAGCTTTTGATTTTATATTCATGCGGATACCGAGCGGTGATGAATCAATTTTATTGCCTTCGTATGCGAATTAGGTATACCTAAAGTGAAGGTACGCTTCAAGCCGTTCAATAAATAACAATTAAGTAATTTAATAATGAGTGAAAATCTTCGGCAGTATAGTGAATTTTAACAATTAAAAAATAATTGAGAAATTCATGAGTTAAAATTTTGTTCTTTTAGATTATTTTCGTTAATTTTAATTGGATATAAATAAATTCCCAGAAAATAAATCGGCAGGTGGGACGAAGACATCAGGTATGTCGCGACCAAACCACGGTTTCTTTATGCCAAGTGCCGAACGGGTTAAGAAAAATTAGAGAGGTGTATTTCCAGCCACTTCTAAATATATATAATACAGAAGAGCAGTGGAACTTTAAACTCTGATGATTGTGAAAAATACATTCAAATCCAAAACGCTACAGAAATGTCGATGCAAATTGCACAGAAAGTCGTGCTTCTCCGTGAACAGTGACCAGCACATGCAGTCTGAACAAAGTATAAGTATAAGGCTAACGTTAAGTCATGCAAGTTGCAGGGAATGTGCTTCCTGTATATTTCAAACTAGGCAACATGCAGGCAGGGCAGGCCGGGTGGTCGCAATAATTAATATTTATGAAGTTCTCACGTAACGTGCAGTAGATGCGTATATACACCTATTTAACTAGTATTTAATCAATTGGAAAGTTAAATAATACCTAAAGTGGTACATAAAGTAAGGCGTGACCAAAATAGTTAACCACCGGTGCAGTTTTATTTTCACTTTTTTTTTTATTTAATTGTTAAATAATTAAACGCTCATTAAAGGTTTAAGTACGTTAAATGCTCAACAACAAGTCAGGAGCAGAAAAATATACGAATGTGTAAATGTAAGTGAATATGTAAATATTTTAAATTTCCTTCTTAACGATAGGTAGGTATAACTATAAAAAAACTTACATATATATTTTTCCCTAAAAGACTAAATAAAATGTGCCATTCTATTAATGTAGATATGTAGTGTATGACTAAATCCTCCCATATCATGTAAATATGAGAGATACCAAGTAGTGGGTCGAATTAAATGGCTGCATGGAAAGAAGTACCTACCTTAAGTTTAAAAAAATCGGTCTTTCCAAATAATTACCTAACAATCTTTGGCACCCTTTTAGGTAATCTAGTCGGCTACCTATCCTAGATTGGAAACGTAATATGTGAACGACGCCGCGCACAACAATCGTCGGAAAGAAAAACTCGCATCATTTACATACGGTAAAAGCATACAGGAAACAAAGCTGTGAGGCTCGCGAGCCAACATAAATCCCGGCCTCTTGTGATGCAATGGCCTCTTTGAATATGTATACTGAGCACTAACATTACCTTTGGTACTTTCTACCAACCGAACCTTCTAATACATTTCGTTTGATTAAATTTGTATGCGCATTTTATTCATGATTTTTCTTCGTTTTCTTCTCGCGTTACCATTTCTCTAACTTTAAGGGCAAAAATCAGGCGGGCTGTGTTGGGTCGAAAAACCGTTCTTTTAACGTGTAACGTCTATGGAAAAGTCGTATTTACAATGATCCCAAAACCGCCTCGATCACTATACGGCAGATATTAGTGTACCGTTTTATATTCCATATCATCATCTTCCCAACGATGTGCGTTAACTGTATTTAGGGTTTCCTTTTGCTCCGGCACGGCGGCCGCAACTAATAATATAAATTTTAAAAATTGTTGGCCACTTATATGTACCTACATATAAGGCAGTGTCAACTTTACGACGCTTCCGCATCGATCGCTCCAAACCAGATATTAGGGTACCGTTGCTTAGATCAATCGTCGTTTTTCCAAAGATCTT
Organism: Adela reaumurella; assembly: GCA_009867175.2. Classification (NCBI taxonomy): domain Eukaryota; kingdom Metazoa; phylum Arthropoda; class Insecta; order Lepidoptera; family Adelidae; genus Adela; species Adela reaumurella. The sequence goes on along the minus strand of WYDE02193213.1, from coordinate 1,235 downwards.
CATTGTCTTCATGTAGGGATGGCTTTTGAGCCAACAATGGCTCATATTTTGATTAATCTTAATTTTGGCAATTTCTTTTAAACTTTTCATAAAAAAATATTTCCAAATTACAGTTTTTGTGAGTACATTCGATGGGTATTGGTGACCTATATATGATACTCGAAAAACCGCTATGTCTGATATCTGGGGGGTCTACCATGCTAATAGCACACGAGCGAGTGAAGAGACATCGCCACGATTTCAACCAATCAGACTGGCGGTTTCGAGTGATCTCGAGTGCGTTAACGCATACGATTGGCTGAAATTTCTTCACTCACTCAAGTGATATTATGCCGGTAGTAGGCCTGTTATACCACTATTACCACCCCGCCAGTTAAAATACGACCAACACCGTGCGTTGTTCACGGAGTTTTTGTATGTGAAGCAGTAGCATAGATTACTAATATGCAGTAGTTCGCAACACGCCCGCCGCGGCGCCGGTGGCGCTGTTCCGTTTCCCATGCAATATGTCCGTGAACAACGCACGGTTTTGGTCGTATTTAACTCGTGATAGACACACAGATATTACGTGAAAATAAATGTTTGAATCGCCAGAGCCGCCAGTGTAGGATTCTGAAATTGCTGGGTAACCGGATTAAAGGCTGGTCGTGTGAATATTATAGTCTTTCAGAATACACACCACGGCCATTGATACACACCACTGACCACACACACTCACACCACCATTCTCCACACACGTCACGCTATATTCCTGACCATCTTGGTATAAGCAGATCATGCGTTGTTGTGCTGTATTCATGAAATAACGGAGCAGCGCCACCGGCGTTCGTGTTGCGAACTACTGATTCACATATAAAATCTCTGTGAAGAACGCGCGGTGTTGGTCGTATTTTAACTGGTAATAGACGTGCAGGACTCAGGCAGGACAGACACGAAGACAGTGACTATCTGCATATGACAAGGTGGCGGTGGCCAGTCTGTCGCCCTTTGTCACGCTGCGAGTATCTTGTCCTTATTCGTATCTTACGACGTGCTCGGGAAGATTCAGTATTTAAGAGCAGGTTAAGACCTGATTGATTTCTTTTATCTCTAGAAGGCGCGTAAATAAAACTTTAAATTAATTAATTATAACACAAATAAATTAAATTATTTAAAAAAACAAAAAACCCGACTGAATAAAAAATATCAACTAAAAAGCGAAAAACAAGCTCTATAATCTATGGAAATTTGTAAGA
>WYDE02193102.1:0-10745 GCA_009867175.2 Adela reaumurella | reverse complement strand
GGTCGAGCGGTCACCCATCCAAGTACTGACCGCACCCAGCGTTGCTTAACAAGCAATAGCGACAGTTGACTCTCTGCGCCACTGAGCTATTAAGGCTGACAAGTGTAGTACAACTGTAGGTCCCTTACCATCCACAGGGGATCCAAACTTACGCGTTAAGCCAGTTGGTGGAGAGTTGGTAGATATCTTCCACTAAATTCAGATGACCATTGAAATATATGGTAAAGACCATGCGTTGTGAAATCAACCTTTTGAAATCAACCCCTCCTTTACTAGATGGTAGGGTTTAACGCGCATACCACCGCACTGAATGAAGGTCAGTCGAAGTGGCTATGGGATTGGCCACTTCGACTGCCGGCTCGATTACATTAACATGGAACCTACCTAATTCACTAAGGTGTATTGTGCCTACATCGCTGGTGCTAAACTGTTCCATTGGAGTGATGAAGCCATCCACGTCAGTGTCCATAAGAAATAGTAAATGGGGGCTCCCCTCCGTAACTCGCTTATTCATTAAATGAAGGAGTCAATTTTATTTTCAGAGAGATAAAAAAATACGTAGGTGCTCTAAAGCTCATGTATTTTGGCTAGCCTCATTAAAAATTACAAGATATCGTCTATTTACTCATATAAAATCAACATTTGCTGCACGACTTTATAATAAGACCGTAGGTGAGAGTGTGACGCCTCTCACTCTTTACACGCCATTTTATCCTTACCCCATATTCACCTCTTACGACATGTACGGGAGGGAACCTATCTGTATTTACTTATTAGTTAGTACTGAAAGCGCAGTACTTCCTTTTTTCTTCTCCCCTCGCCTCGCCTATCTTCATTCTGAACTTTATTTCAATCCGCGCTCATCCTTCCGCGAGCTTTATTTTCGTTCCGCCGGATTTATTCGGCGCGTGTGCGGCGGGCTTTACATTAACGGGCGGCTGTGTGCGGCAGGCCTTACTTTATTACGCATCGTAAAACAAGGCGCGTCTTCTGTTGCCACGGGCACATATACAGTGTTTGGATACACGTCTCTATTACACGTGTAGAGTACGGGTAGGGGGCATGGTGTAGAAAAGCGAAAACAATACTACCGAATTTTAAAACTACGGCTAATAATTTATGGGCAAAATTACTCCGAGCGGACTTATACTGTGCGACATATAAGATTAGAAAATAAATGAAGACACACCCATCATATATCAACACAAATAACTGACTGAAATTAACTATATATACCCCGAATCCATCGCTATCTTGAAATTTCATATACCGAATCGGAATCGGAATGAACCGGAAGCTGCCGAATTGCTGCCGAGTTAAGTTTGCTTATGTGCAATCTAGTGACTGCGAATCACTAGCGTCTATTCTATGCAGCTCAAAAACGACTACTTTGTTGGACCGTCTCTGCGGCGGACCGACGACGGCCGATTGCACATAGAATAGAGAGCTTTAGAGAATGTTAGGTGTTGCAAGGAAGTGAAAGCTTTTTAGTTCCGAAATAATTAATTTATACTATTTCGTGTTTTACTTTTTTGCACACTATCAATACAAATGTGTTTGTAGTGTATACAAAATATTGTATTAATGTATGGAGTTAAAAGTTTCGAAGTTTCGGTCTTGCTCAATAAAACGTAGTGAAAGTGTCACAATGTTTTGTCCAGCATTCTGCAGTGTACTATGGAATATATAGCGTAAATTTCAATTTAGTAGCAATGATGTTTTAAAGGCAATGTTTAGTAGAAGATATTCTGACAATTTGGCAAAAGAATTGGTAGATTTTTTTATTACAATTAAAATATTACATAATTAAAATGGCATTTTCATTACATTTGGCAAATGTTTATTGATCAAGACCTACTAATGCCAGTTCGAATTGATATAAATAATGCAAGCCTGGCATTTTCATTCTCTATGACATATAATAAACTCTGGTAAATTTCTACACTTAAGAAAGTGCCATCACGTTTTCGGCCTTAAATTTTAGCTAGGTTGCGGAGTAGCCTAGTTGGTGAACGCACGCCTCTCACTCGAGAGGTCGTGCGTGGGTTCGATACCTGGTATGCGCACATTTTTTCCGAATTTTTAAATCTCGGTAAAAATTTGGGCGGAATTATAATGCACCTCGGTGAAGGAAAACACTGTAAGGTAACCCATAAACTTATAACACGAATGTGTTGTGGTACACCACAACACATTAAAGGTTGACTGGAAAATATTACCTTTGGCAATAATTCGGCCTTCTGCTAAGCATAATAGTCTATACTTATTTATTTATTTAATTATATTGATTTTGCCACATACACTTCGAACAGTCTCAGAAATCCTTCAACATAATGTACGAAAAATGCTCACATTTGTGTGCACCTTTAATTACAGTTCGTTTAATCAGCAGCGATGTGTTGTTTTATCGCCCACGCCACGCCAGCAGCGCCCGAACGCCCGCCGCCGCCGTCGTATTTGCCGACAAATACGTTGTGAAGCGCCTGAAATACTGAAATTAAATTTAATTTTAATCTCGTTAAGGTCCCGCGCTGAGCGCTGCGCGATTTTGAAATAGGCGAAATTGGATAGGTTGGATAGGATGACACGCCCCTGTGAAAGCGTGCGATGTAATTTTACTGTATTATACTTTACTATGGATTGCGGCGTAGCCTGGTTTGTGAGTGCACGCATTTTAATCGAGAGGTCATGAGTTCGCAATATGGTGTGCTGTTTCCGGATTTTAAAAACTCGTTAAAATTTGCAAAATTAGCATGCATTTCGATGAAGGAAAACCTATTGACTAATAATATAAATTTATTGTAGTGTATAAAGTTTGATGGTAAGAAATTACCTCCGTTAGTGTCTGACCTCCGTAGTTTGCTGAGCAGAAAAGTCTCTATTTATTTACTTCGGAGAAGGCAGGATTTGTTTTAATAGAAAAATTATGTTTTTTTTATGAATTCATATTTATAAAAAACAGCATTTTATAGTAAACTAGCTGTCCCGATAGACGTTGTCCTGTCCAAATTTCCTGGGCAATCAGCTGTAAAAGCACTTCTGCCCTACCACTAACCCAACGCCTACTCCTACCTCTACAACTAACCTTACAATTACCCCTAAACCCCTACGCCTACCACTACCCCTATCCCTACCCTTACCCCTACCCCTACCTCTATCCTACCCCTAACCCTACCCTACCCCAAAACCTACCCCTACCCTACCACAGACCGGAAAAAAAATCTGGAACAACATCAACATCGCATCGTTTCGTACAAAATTTATGAAATAATTATGTTCTTAAATTCTTTTTTTCCAAATATTACCAATGATGTAATTCTATTCGGGGCGGAGAAAGGTAGGTCCTAGAGTCCTAGGTAACATAATATTATTTGTATATGTTGTTATCTCATCATGGTTGGCTCTCACCTCTTATGTTACACACATCGCGAACCGTGTATGAAGGCGAAGAGCGTAATAAATTACGCTCGATTGTCGTTGCCTATCTGAGAAAGTGTTTCGTAATGAAGCTATACGTGCATATCAAATTTATTATTGCAACTAGTACAATTTTAATGTAGTTAGTACATACAAATTTATTATACAAGTAATTGAACAAATAAATATGAAATAAAAAAATAATTACATGACAATCCATGGTTAATATTCAGTAGTCTATGTACATACGCTTGAGTATAAGTTTCCCTCCAATGTTTTCCTACACCGGAGCATCCTACTTCGCCTTAACACTAAGCACCCAGTATTAGTATGAGAACATGGTGCGCTTCCCAAGCGGATTCTGTTTACAGACGCCGCTCTCATTTACATCTCCATTCAAGTGTGGTGACTGGGCGCCTTCTGAGCTGCTATCACAACCATTCTGGCTGCACGAGTACTCTGCAGCTTGGTATGCAGAGTCAATTTTACTTTGTGATGTTGATATTTCCATCTACGTTATCCAACACAATGTTTTACGATGTGAAGATTTGTTTTTGTTAGACGAGCAATTAACGTAATATATTTCAGTAGGAGATCTGACGCGTAGACTGAGTACCTATTCTACCTGGGCGACGATCACGAATCTCGTCGTTGTATTCTCGCTAAGATAGGAGAGCACCGTGCTCACTCGCACTCGCCGTATGCATGCGTACGCAAAGCATGCAAAGCGTGGCGCTAAAGCGTGGGTGTGACAAGCGGATCCCGCCCACTCACCCGCACTCAGCATCTGCGTCCTACACGCACGCATACTCTTGGCGGCGAGTGCGAGTGAGCACGGTGCTCTCCTCTCTCAGCGAGAATACGACGACGAGTTTCGTGATCGTTACCTTGCATGTTACGTGAACAGAATCTCTGTAGAGCGTCTACGAATCCTCGTCGAGCGTCTGCGAATTCTCATAGAGCTGTTATGAATTCTCATAGAACGTCTACGAATTCTCGTAGAGCGTCTACGAATTCTGGTAGAGAGCAATCCCCGCGCGTAACTTAACGTTCGTACAAGGTCTACGACGTAGTCTGTTCTTAAGATCGCAGCGTTAACTTCGTAGAGCGTCTATTAACGCTGGTAGAATACGAGTGAGCGTGTACGTATTACTTAACTTTCGTAGGAGGTCTACGACCTAACTGTTTTTACGAAAACATAATTATTTTTGTAGAGCGTCTACGAATCCTTGTAGAACGCGAGTGCGCTTCTGTATTAAATTATATAATACAATTTCTAGTACGCTTCACTAATATATGGATGACAGAAAGAAAGAAAGAAATATTACTCAACGTTCATAGAAGGCCTCTACGTATGCTGTTCTTGCCAAAGCAGAATTATCTCCGTAGAGCGCCCGTGAATTCTTGTAGACCAAGGGTCTCCACACTTTTTTACATGAAAGCCACATTGACTTATCAATTTTTGGGATATAAACAAACAAATTGAATTTTCTCTACAAAAAAAAAGTTTTCGTAAATAAATTTTGTAAACTCTAAAAGCAGGGGTGAAGAAGTCATGTGTTTAATCGAACCGGATATAAAATGTAATATTTTGACAAATTCAAGTGTAGTGTACTACCATAAGAATGATGAGTAAAGACCGGACTGACACCTCCTCGGGGGTGAAATGGGCTGCACCTGAGGCCCCGATCTCACCAGTTAATCAGCAATAAAAAAATATGTATAGCGATGAATTAAAAATACATGTTTAGGCCACAAACTAGGCTCGGGCCGGATAAACTGTTACTCGGATCGCATCTTGCCCGCAGACTGTAGTTTGGAAACCTCTGTCATAGACCATGAATGCTCGCCTATAACTTTTGTATGTAGGTCTGGGACATGTACTGTTTATACGAAAGCAGATTTATCTTTGTAGAGCCACTACGAATTCTCGTAGAGCGTGACAACTTAAATATTGTAGATGATCTACGACGTAAACTGCTTTTATAGAATCACATTTATTTTTTAAGATTGTCTACGAATTCTCGTAGAGCGTGAAAGAGCGCTTTCAGCTTTCGTAATAATCTCGCATAAGTTCTATCTTCAGGAGCTTTGTCTTGGTAGAGCGTCTACGAATTCTTGTATAGCACAAGTGCGCGTGTTAGATTTTAGCAGAGTTAAAAGTAGTAGTTAGTTGTCTTAAGTTATTCTGAAACAAGTTAAATGTGTTAATAGAAATTGAAATTAATTGAATGAGTAAAACCATAAAATGATGCAAAACAAAGATATTTATTTAGGAACAAAGAAGAATAAAACACACTTGGGTCACATTTTGTAAAATATTTTATAATTTTAGCCTCTTGTAGTGAGGAGTAAACAGAGTCGGTAAGCTGTGTTCCGAACTAGGTTCGAGAGAGGAAAGAGGCCGTTTCTGAACTAATGCATTTATATATGTACAGTGTGTCCGCGGTCAGATGGCGTATATTCAAACCAGTTACTCCATACAATGAGTAGGATACAAATCAGAAAGAATTTTTCATTTTGGTTGAATTTTACTTCCCCATACTTTTTTAAAATTTTCCTCGGCAAAAATGTATGGGGAGGAAAAAAAATTCTCAACCAAAATGTAAAATACTTTGATATTCGTTTTCTACTCATTGTATTTTGAAATAGTTTGAATATTCGCCACCTGACCGCGTACACACTGTATGTGTAAGTCCGCGTCTGTATCTACGTAAATCCGCCTTCTGCTAAGCAGAAAAGTCTATATTTATTTATTTTTATATATAGTCTTTTTATGCCCTCCAATGACAGACTCACTTGTCCGATATGCAAATGTTCAGCAAGAATCACAATTGAATATAAATAGTCTCTAAAAGCAGCAGCACAATACAATTAATCACCATAAAGCAAATTTTATATAATGTGGATGAAATACGAAGTAATTTTGGACTTTATCTAACACATACATAACTTGAATTTTCGTATAAGGTCTACGGCGTAGAGTGCTTTTACGAAAGCAGAATTATTTTCGTAGACCATGTACAAATGCGTTAAGCATGATTGCGTGCGACACATACATGACTTGAACTTTCATAGAAGGTCTACGACGTGGTCTGCTTTTACGAAAGCAGGATTATTCGTTAAGCATGAGTGCGTGCGCCGAATTGCATAATGCGCGCGCATAATTTAACTTTCGTAGAAGGTTTACGGCGTAGAGTGCTTTTACGAAAGCAGAATTACTTTCGTAGACCATTTACAAGTGCTTTAAGCATGAGTGCGTGCGCCGAATTGCATAATGCGCGGGCATAATTTAACTTTCGTAGAAGGCTTATGACGTAGAGTGTTTTTACAAAAGCAGAATTATTTTCGTAAACCATTTACAAATGCGTTAAGCATGAGTGCGTGCGACATATACATGACTTGAACTTTCATAGAAGGTCTACGACGTGGACTGCTTTTACGAAAGCAGGATTATTCGTTAAGCATGAGTGCGTGCGCCGAATTACATAATGCGCGCATAATTTAACTTTCGTAGAAGGTTTACGACGTAGAGTGCTCTTACGAAAGCAGAATTATTTGCATTGATCATTTACAAATTGCTGTAGAGCGTGATTGCGCCCATATATAACTTTCGTAGAAGGCATACAACGTAAACTGTTTTTAAAAGCCGATTTATCTTCGTAGAAAATCTACGAAATTCTCGTAGAGCACCTACGAATTTCCGCAGAGAGCGAGTGCGAATGCATAACTCAACTTTTACAAAATTACAATGCACCCCGGTGAAGGAAAACACCATGAGAAAACCTATACACCAACAATACGAATGTGTGGTAGTGTATAAAGGTTGACTGGAAGAGATTTACTCCGGCAATAAGTCCGCCTTATGCTAAGCGTAAAATTATATCTTTATTTATGTATTAACTTTCGCTGGTCCAAAGACTTAGACTGGTGTAATTAATAATTACAATTATCTTCGTATATGGTTAGCGAGCTCTCATCGCGTCAGATGATGGACGACTTCAATTAAATCAACTTTCGTAAAAGTTCTGTGACGTATAATGATATTAAAATCAACATAAAGTTCCTGCGTAGAACGTCTACGAACTCTCTTATCACTAGAGAGCTAGAGATTTCTAATTAGTCAAGAAGAACATACAAATCTGTTATTTTTATCTAAACCCATTTCAATGTCTCCCTGCTGGACTCGAGCCTGTCTCATTCATACGAGATCTATTCAGTCATACCCTTTTACTGAGAGCAACCAGCTTACAATTGAAGAATCGTTCTTCTCATTTACAAAATGTACGCACAAATATTTCGGATTTTTAGATACAACAACGGCGACAGGAATATCGTTTATTAACTAGCACAATAGCGGTACTGTAGCGATGACGTCACAGCCATTCTATCACGATCTGCCTGTCCGAGTGTCTGGCGCCGCGCCAAGCTCGTTACCCGGGCATGGCATTCGCAGCCCTAATAGGTATCGTTTGAGAGGCTTAGGCTTCTACTCTGTGGAAGGAATGAGCGATCACTCAGTCAGGCTTCGTGTGTCCACTGCTTTGAGAGAGAGAGGGTCTCAGAGCATATTATAACTTTAACTTAACTTTTCTCCTAAGCAGTAGGCGGACTTATTGCTAAAGGCAATCGCGTTCGGCCATCTTTTGTACACTACAACACATTCGTAGGTATTGTTAATGTATACTTTCCTGACCATGTTTTCCTTGAGTTGAGTAACTGACCGCGAGCTGAGTAATTTTGCATAAAAATATAACATAGGTTTTAAAATCCTGAAAACCATTATTACATACCATATATCGAACCCATTTAAGTCCAGAAAAAGTCACCTGCATGCGCTATAGATCTACATCTAATAAAAAAGAATGCCTACCACATCATCGTGGTGTAACAGTCCAGTACTGGACATAAGCCTCTCCATTATTACGTTGCGAGCGTCCGTCCATACGCGTACTTCCCATTCTCTGATCTCCACGACATTTAGTGTACAGCTTCTCCAAGTTACATACATACTTACACACGTGTCGTCACGTGTTTCCCCGTGGGGTATAGGCACATGCAACGCTTCTCCACGTGCCACGTCTCCTAGTTATTATGGGAAAGGCTCAGTGGCGGAAAATGGCACACCTGGCCATTTGACCCCCTGGGATAAAAAAAAACTGACCGCTTTTTTTTCGTTTTTTTCGAGGGACGCGCCTAAGTTACTGATCTCAATCGTGACTGTCTCCGTTTGCTGTATCCTTGCATCTCATCGTCACTGCCTCGCCCATATAGAAAAGCGTTTTACAATTGTATAGTAATTGTTATCCTAAAAGTTACATTACAAGATACATAATAGCGCCGCAGTGTAACGTTCAGCTGCGGCGGCGGCGGTCGGTATCGACGGACGCTGCGTACTAATGATGCCCGTTAAAAAGCTGAGGGACCGACCAGCTTTGTTCTTAGAGAATAATAAGGAAACACGAACGGACCGACCAAAAACCAGTTTAAAAAAGAGTTAAGCGTCATAGAACGCTAGCGGGAAGCGGAGTTTTTCGCCCACACACACAGATGGCGATATGTTCTAGTTTTGTCTTCAATGTCTTCTAACGTAGTACGTATGTGTTACCAGCTGCCGCGGCCGAGCGCAAAACGCCCGTTAAAAAGCTTCGGATTCCCTCGCTGACAGTTTGTTGGATGACAGCTTATTCAAAATGTATGTTAGACGGTATGGCTGTTAACGATAAATTCTTATGTAAAATCGGTCACTTCTTCTCCTATCTTTTATGTGGTTTAACGATTCAGCCGTTTCGTACAAAACAATAAGTAAAAAAATATTGACGAAAATCGTCAACTTTGGCCCATCCGCCATAAAAACTATTTTTTATAAAGCCTGCATTCGGATATGATGTCATCAAACTGTACATTTTCGGTTTTTACGAAGCTATCAATAACACGAGTACCAAGGTTTAAGTTTTAGGAAGACCTTCTAATTTATAAAATGAAGAAAATGCAAATGTTTTCCTTTTCCGTATATGGCGTTCAATTACGCGACAACACATTTTTTTAATGGCTGTGTAATCGTTTTTGGTGACTGGTAATTTTTTCTAAACTTAATCCTTAAATATCTCGAGAAGTACTTGGCCTTTTTTATGAATTAAAAAGCATTACTCATTAAATATAATCACAAAAAACTGTGTGCCTAAACAAAGTCCTGAAGTTGCAAAAAAGGTGATACGACCATTTTTTTATAAAAATCTCAGGTTAAATCATAAACTGGAACAGAGTCTCACCACGCCCCGCCCCGACGCGACCCTTACAGGCTTCGTGCCGAAGGCTGCTTACAGTCCCATTAGGGTCATTCAGTTAAAACCCTTTTATCATTTCTACCCTTTACTGAGTTAAAGGTTGGAACGACCCTGTTTTGTTATGAAGAGTTTTTTTCTGTACATCTATGTATTACGTATATATTAGTACCTACTTACTGATATAAATGTATAAATTGTCGTCTGAGTTCGTCAGACTCTCAGGCATCCCTGGGTCGTCATCAATCCCCGCCCGAGACCTCCTCGGAAAAAGGGGTAGATGTGGGGGCTCCTTTAAGTTTCTTAATCTTCTTCTTCTTGTTCATCCGCGGTATTTTTCGGGGGCCGGAGCAGTGAGCACATGTGTTACCGGTCGGCGCCACGGGTGGTATGTATTAGCCAGAAAATTTAATGACATATTGTTTTTCTTTTTAACCACGACGGAACCGAGCACGTGTATGCGTTTAGGGCGAAATGCTGTTTGTGTGTGCACATTTATCTTACCGGAATGTTGTCATTTATCTAAAAAAACGGTTTGATCGAATTAGATACGGTTTTCTGTACAGGATTTTTGAGTAATCGGAGATGGTTCATAGACAGGTGTCGGTATGCTACACACTCACAGGGCGGCCCTGCAATAAACATATTTCGCTTGTGGCAGAAGGGGCGGGTGGGGTCAGAGTGGGCAGTGGGGGCTAGCCTAAACGGAGGGGACGGCTGGGAAGAGGGAGAGGGAGGAAGCGGTGGGTGTGGGGGCATAAGGGGTGAGGAAGTGGGGTGGCGGTGGTGGCCGAAGAACATGAATGGCCGAGGGGGTGGGTGTGGGGGCAGGTGGTGGATGGAGCTTGAGGGTCGGAGTTGGACAAGGGGCAGAAGGCGGGAAGGGGAGGGTCCGTGAGAAGGCGGAGAAGCTGGAGGAGGCGGAAGTGGCGTAGAGAGGGGAGGTGGCGAAGGGTGCGCGAGTAGCGAAGGGCGTGGAGGAGCAGAGTGGGCGGGAGCGGAGATTGGGCTCGAGGAGTCAGGAGGTGGTGGTGGGGGCGGGAG
>WYDE02192991.1:0-10747 GCA_009867175.2 Adela reaumurella | reverse complement strand
TGCCTTGAAGGGACTTAAGAGGCACAAGGCTCCAGGTGAGGACGGGATAACGACCGAGCTCCTTAAAGCTGGAGGACAGTCCATCCTGAAAAAACTGCAGAGATTATTCAATGCAGTACTGGAAAATGGTGTCGTCCCCGATTAGTTGAGCTAAGTGAGTTCAGTGCGTGGACACCCTCAAGAATGACTTTAGAGTGTATTTCACTCGAATCCAGTGCCTTTAGGGCAGCTTGGCTGTCTGAAAAAATATAAATAGTTTTTCCATGGCATGATCTTCACTGGTTTTCGTGTACACAGTCTATGATTGCGTACACTTCGACCTGCAATACTGAGGCGTGTTTCCCTAAAAAGGTGGTTTTACGCACATTTGGGCGCTCTCCGTACATGCCCGATTCTGCGAGACCATCTTTTCTGGATCCATCGGTGTACCACACGATGTCACCATCCCTGAAGGGCTTTTTGGGCTTCTGGTTCCCACTCATCCCTTCCGGGTATTTCCACCCTAAAGTGTCTTGTAAAGAGATATTCCCTTATTATGGCGTTTGAAGCCACGCATATACATAGCTGGTGAAAACAAAGCGTTTGAGCAGAACCAAATGTAGCGCCCCAATATAGGGATTTATTTTTGGAAAAGTCCAGTTTACACCCGGTATGCAGCTATCAGCTTAAATTATCACTGCAGTCCTAAGGGACCTATGGAACCAAGGGAATGCAGTTGTAGACGTCTGGGTGTTATGGGTTCAATCCTGGTGCGTTTGGACGTCTATAAATAAAATTATAGTACATAAACCGAAGCTTGTGCTCAATTATTAAATAAAAGTTACAAAATGTTTATTTTAACAATGATCAACCTTTGGGATGTGTTAGATAGCATGAAGGCGTAGACGAAAGTCTTTGAGATTTATAAAAATAAATAAATACAAATGTGCACATAAATATACTACAAAAATATATATACTAATAAATACACTAATTACATTTAACCTATCCTATGCTGCAAGGGGTCACTCGCTCGTACCCGTCACATGCCGGAGCTCAGCAAAACTTGTACCCCTTGTCCGCCGTGATTCAACCTTCAGAGGGCGCGCAAACAAGTACGTACGGTACAAACTAGCGAAGTGTTCAATCCAGATAACTGTTGAAGGTTATAACTGTATATTTTGTGTTAAGCATGCACGTCGCTAAAATATTTATACTATATGTAACAGAAAAATTCATAAAACTTCGAAAAATTATTCAGCCCAGCCAGGATTTGAATATGAAACCATTTATGAATTTCGATGAGTTGATCAATCAGCCTGGTAGCTAAGTGTGTTAATGCGCTGACAGCTATAGCCCAAGAAAATGTAACCACTATTAATTTGCGCAGCTAATGAATCCTTGGCAGCTAAAAACATTGTCCTAAGAAGAATGGCTGAAGACCCTCAAACTGCCAACTCTGTAACAAAGACGGATACGGAGCGATTTGATTGAGGTGTACAAAATGCTTACTGTGAAGCAATCGAGGAAATGTTCACTCGTAATGAAAACACTCACCTCGGTGGCCACACTCGGAAACTGAACAAAACAGAGCACCTGAATAAATAAAAAAGATAAAAAGTGTCTAAGTGAATTAAAAGCGAATAAGTAAAAAAAACCTATAAATACAATAATCAGAGTGTCAGATTGGCTGAGCAGGCAAGAGCACGCCTCTCACGCGGGAGGTGCGGGTTCGATCACTGGGAGCACAATATTTATAACTTTAGAATTTGTGCTAAATGACCACTGACAATCCGGTGAAGGAAAACATCGTGAGGAAACCCACTTCCAAGCCGTGGAAGTGTATTACTAAAATCCTCTCATATCATGTAAATGAGAGAGGCCTGTCCCAGCAGTGGGGCGAATGAAATGGCTGCAAATAAATACAATAATGAACTATGATCTAGATTTAGATACATCAGCTGCTTGTCTAAAATAAAATGAATAAATAAATGCTGGAGAAATAGAGCGGCCGCCTGGTGGTTCCGACCTCAATTGACGCCTTCAGCTGTCAATGGGCCCGGATATTTTCGGTGAAGCAATTGCAATATAAGTACCAACACCGTCCCTATGTTCCTAAGATGTCCTGAATGTTGTGGCATGACATTGCAGACACTGCGCGAGTGTGAGCTGGTGCCGCTGTCTCCGTCGGAGCTTGAGGGGCGTGTGGCGAGCGTAAGCGGCGCGCGCGGGGAGCTGCTGCGCTGTCTGCCGGCGGTGCTGCGTGCCGTGTCCGCCATCTTATTAGCGCAGAGACGTAAGCTGCGCGATGCACACCACCAGGGATCACAAGCCGCCAAGGTACCTCTCTTTTTAAAGTGAAAGTTTTTTAGGTACGGTAGAGCAAATGGGAAGGTGTTGAACTCAGCACTTAATGGATTCACGGAACATATCCGGGCCAATTTTGTTTAATTTTTTTTTTATTGAAATTTCACACGGATGGCTTCATCACCTAATGAACCAGTTTTTCTGGTACCAGTGATGTCAGCCTAAACACCTTGATTTATGTGGGTAGGTGCCATATCAGCGCTTCCCTCATTTCCAGCCGGCTAAACTGAACTGGACGGAAAACACAAACTATGTTTCATAGCCGCTTCGACCGACCTACATTCAGTGCGGTGGTACCAACCCGGGCGGGTTTAACCCTACTACCATGTAAGGAGAGGGAAGGGACCTAAATATTGTGCTACCAATTGCCAGAAGAGAGAGGTCAATCGAGTTCGGGACAAACGAGGAGCCCCCCTCTTTGGAACTCTAGCGCTCACTATGCTTCGGATCGCTGCAAACCCCTCTTCAGCTAGTTTGTAATTACTAGGATGCAGAGTAAAATTAGTCCCGCTCTCAACTTCCCTCTCCCTACCTATACATATTCTGTAGGAAGCCTCCAGTGACGCTTTCAAAGCTCTCTACATGTATGAACTCGGCGTCGATATTGACAGGCCCAGATCCATGATGAGACTGTAGAGCGACTTCGTCGGCAGCCCTCTAGTTCAGACTTCCACGACGAAGAGATCACTCTCGAATCCGTTCCTCACTATCCGGTCTATTAGGTTGCAGTACTTGTTTACTTTCATGTTGTGGTCCTTCGGAATGTTACTTTCCCATGGGACCGTAAGTTCAACAAGCACCACATGCTTAGTCGCCTTTGAGAATATGAGTATATCCGGTTTGTTTGCCGTGGTACAGATTTCTGAAGGCATTTGATAATGCTTCTCATATGTATCCATCAGCAACTACTGGCAACTTTCGTACAATTCTTAATCTGTGTGTGCTGTATGCTCGTCCAAGTATTAGTACAAGACGAGCATAAAGTATAGTTTTGTGTACTTTTAGGCGTACAACCTGGAGCTGCTAGAGAAAAGTGTGCACAAGCTGCTGTTTGCGGATGCGCGCGGCGGCGGCACCAAGGATGTGCTGCAGATGATACAACTCATCACCCAGAATGTCTCCACCGAGTCACAACAACACACTGGTAAGACAGACAAGATCATACACAGCCAATAACACCACTCCTTGCAAAACCAGCTCAGAGAGGCGCCATGACAGCTGTTAGGCAGACTAAAAGTTTGTGGTGTAATTTATTAACACACCTTTTGAGGATCCCCAGGTGTGCGGCAGGGAACAGTCACTACCGTACTCGGCTACCTTAGCGAGAGTGCTGTCGATTCTTTCAACTACAAGTAGTCGAGCTTCGTCAATGCGCGCGCGCATCTCTAGTAGTCCAGTCCTTGGTTTAACCCTCATCTGCGGTGTTTTCATCTGCATAGCTGTGAATATTACCTTGGCACAGTAGATAGTAAATAAATAACTGGAATAATGTAGGCGACCACCGAGCTCTGAGGAACACCAGTGTTCATTGGGAAATGCACAGATTTTGCACCGTCAATGTTTACAAAAATGGATCAGCCTCCCAAGAAGCTGGCGATCCAATGAGTTAGTGGTGTAATGTTTTTTTGTTTGAAAAAATTGAGGAAAAATCCCTATTAAAACAGTGAAAGAATTATTTTGATATGTTGAAAATTTACAAAGCTGCAGTATGTTAAAGTAGGCGCTTATTGAAACGGTCGGTTTGGTGCTCGCTGGCGCCGAACGATGAATTGCCAATAGGCAGCACATAGAGCAGGACACATGTGACGTCACATGTGTTTAAATACTTACAATGGCGTATTCTCTGAGGCGACCCACTTTTGAGTTCTATATCTCGAAAATTAATGAAGATATTTAAATAAAATTAAAACCATTTTCATCCTAATATATTCTTTAATTTTAATGCAATAAAATAAAAAAAATAATGACACCACTACCTCAGTGCAGAGGTATGCGGGTACACCATAGACCGGAAGCTTGATAAGGAGACCTCGGTGCCAATCGCAATCGGATGCCTTAGATATATCTAAAGTGACCGCCAGCAACTCTCCAAAGTTGTCCAATCTCTCAGTTTATTCATGCGTCACATAAGGTAGAAGATCTCCTGACGACCGCTACTTATGGAAACGGAATACGGCTTATCGCTGGTCTGGTTGAATCTTTCATTTCTTAGGTCTCTCAATAGATTCTGCCACAGTTCATGGTTCCGGGCACATTCTAACAATATATGGACTAGTTCAATATAAGCTCGTAGCTAGTGGACGTCTCCGTAGCCATCAACAGGATGCTCTGTTCGAAACGTCGGACAATCCGATAAAGTCGCCTCGAGAAGAGCCGGAAGTTTTCAAAATGTTACTCTAAAATCAACCAAAGATTAGGATTTTTTTTTTATGGAAAAATTTCCTGTTCACAACTGATTTTCCCCCGAAATATTGCGAACTGTACATAATACGATAAGTCAGCTGTAGAAAGAAGTTTAGTTTTCGCAAATAGGTGAGGAGGTGATCGATATATTACAGAATCTCCAGAGCGATGAAATACTGTCGTGCGCGCGTGTGCCATTATACACGCATCAAATAATAAATAGTATACCTAAAACGTGAACACAATAAATATATGTGCTCATTCACACCAAGAACAACGTATTCCTACATCTTCCCCATCACATAATTAAGTTTTAAACAAGACCTTGCAAACATGGTCTGAATGCCAATGGAGGCCAGTCCTGCTTCAACTCAAATTAAAAACTAAACAAATTCATGCTCTCAACTCATTCCACTCTTTCATAATTTTTTATCCGCACTCCTTGTGCACTAGTAAACGCCACGTGTTGTCAGGTTGCTGGGACCCGCTGATGGAGTGGTGGGCAAGCGTGGTGGGCGTGGGAGCGGCGTGGCTCCTCGCCGACGAGGCCGCCACCGCACACTTCTCCGACATCGTACAACTGCTGCCCTGCGCTCTCGCTGACTCCGACGATCCTCTTCCTGGGTAATGCTATATTCTTGCCTTGATATTAGTTAAATAATAAATTGTATATTATTATAAATGGGCAAGTGCGCAGTACCCGTAACCGACGAGCATGTGTGAAGAATATTATGAGAGTGCAAGAAGCGGCAGAGGTGTGTAAGGATGGTGACACTTGGAGATCGGTTGTCTCTGCCTACCCCACTGAGAAACAGGCGTGACGCTATGTACGTATGTATGTAATATTTTAACTTTCTCTCGAACACTTACATCTTGCATAGTCACTGAAGCACTCACACTAGGCAACAAATAGCGCCTTCCAAGAATTTCCGCTTCATTCACTTAAAGCGGTTTAAAGAAAACTGGAGGGTGAATTTTTTTCGCTTCATTCACTTAAAGCGGTTTAAATACAACTGGAGGGGTGGATTTTTTCTGCTTCATTCACTTAAAGCGGTTTAAAGACAACTGGAGGGGCGGATTTTAAAAAACCCACAGTAAGAGAGAGCGGGCTAGTCAATTTGCACCATTTACACCGCACATGTGCGCGGGCGACTCCGCAAAGAACCAAGGTGTTCTTAAGAGTATTATATTACTGGGTAATATTATTTATCCATTTACACACTCGCTTCGTATTTTTAATTTAGTCGTATGCTCTCATATACTTCCCAGTGATCCTAGTTAGTAATTAAAAGACAAAACGAATTTTGTCCCACTTAAACCAAGTTCATTCATTAAATTTACATTAATTCTTGAACAATTATTATCCACTGTTGGAGGCAGATTGTTTTGATTGTAAATACACTGGACATCGCCCAGATTATGTTTTAAATCCTAATGTATTATTATTTAGAAAACATTGAATGTTTATGCGTGTCACCTATTGTCTCCAAAGTAAACAGGTACCATCTCGAGCTGTGTTTGAGTCTATCGAAGTTCTATTGTCTATTGTGCAGAGCTCTTCACATGGCGTATAAAAGCAAGTGCTGTCTGGCCAGCTTGGCACAGTGTCGAGACACAATCGCAGTGGAGAGGACCTCGGAAACTGTCTTGAATGTACGTGCAAATTTATTTTTTTAAATTAATTTATTGATTTGTTCATTTGTGTTCTTCCATAGCCCTCTATTACTGTCTCCCTCTACGGAGACAAGCCATGCTGTCACGTGATAACCCCACTGCGAGGTTGCTCTCACTCTATACTCGCCACGTAACTAAAATAGGAATGGAAAAATTTTGCGTTTTAGGGTAATGTGGTCAGGAAGACTTTTCCTTGACACAAGGAGTTCCATCAAGATAAACCATGTTGAGTTTAATAATTTTGAGCTCATATATTTGCCGGAAATAAAATACTTTTTGGCAAAAATGTATTATATCCATTCCTATTTTATTACCATGGCGAGTATAGTCCTCCCAACTACCACTTTATGGTGGGAGTTAGCGAGACACACGAACATCGCGAAAATCGGGGCAGTCGCCCGATGAAATTCGTGTGTCTCACTCGCTCCAGCCATCGGTAGGTAGGTGGGTGGGCGAAAGCGATAGCAACCTCACACTGGGGCTGTGACGTAATAGCATGGCTTGCCTCCGTGGAGGGAGACAGTGATAGAGGGCTATGGTTCTTCACATTTATCAAGTGCTTATCCAGACAGAATCCATTTGTAGTGGATGTATATACAAGATCGGGTATTTTATCCCTGTGTTGCATTGCTAGCTTAACGCTGACTAGAAACGGGAGATGTGTCAGGATGTTTAATGGATATAGTAACATGTCTGAATTAAGGCTCTCAGTATCCAGCAGCCTCGCTACTCCAGACTATTTAGGCAGTAGTCCTGGTTACGAAAGGCAGTGGGTGCGAAGAATCTGTAGGTGCGATCCGGCAGCCAACCAAACTACGTCTGAATTCGCTAAATACTAGGACAACTTGCGGTCGTTTATGGTACCACTCGAGCAGCATTTGTTAAAATCTTGGGGAGACCTACGTCCAGCAGTTGACCACCAAAGGTTATAGAAGAAGTATATACAATTTCCCTTGAGCATTCTGGTCCTTCAGAAATATATTAATTTTTAAAAATTTTAATGTTATTAATATTAATTATTGTCTTCATGTCTCAAAGACTGTCAGATTGGCCGAGCGGGCAAGAGCACGCCTCTCAAGCGGGAGGTGCGGGTTCGATACCCACTGGAACTAACTGGAATAACTTTAGAATTTGTGCTAAATGACCACTGACACTCCGGTGAAGTAAAACACCTCGACAAAACCCACTTCCAAGCCGGCTGATCACCGTGGAAGCGTATGGCTAAGAATCCTCTCAAATCATGTAAATGAGAGAGGCCTGTACCCAGCAGTGGGGTGAATAAAATGGCTGCAAAAAGAAAGAATGTCTTCATGCATAAATTTGTTTTTCCAGTGTCTTTCTTTTCATATCACTGCAGCTGTATTTGATGTCTTTGGTTCTGTTCTCAAATCATGAAGTTAACTTAGCAACGTAGCTTCGCGTGGAATGAAATTGTACTGTTGTATCTTTAGAGTTATAATGATAAAGAACGGTTAATTTTCAGCAAAGTGAAATTTATACACTGGTCAAGTTTTACCAAAGAGAAATAAATATCTACTAATTATGCCTAATTATGCACCGGCGGGTAAACTATTGCAAACTATATTGTTTAATTTTTTTTGCGTTTTGGATTTAATTTTTATTAGCTGTCAGTCAGGGGCGGATCCAGACCAGGGGCGGGGGGTCACTTAGACCCTCCTCCCCCCCTTGCCTGAATTTGTTGTTTTTAATTTCATGCTGGAAGTTCAGTTAGGCTCTCTTCGCCAATAAACCCCGAAGCCAGGACTTCAGACAAGCAGTTTCCGATGTCGACACTCTCACTGGGAGTGTAGTGAGAATTTTTTAAAATATCCTGAGGTTTGTATGTAATTATATTCTCGTCACATTCCTCAATTATCTGTTGTGTCATTTACTGATTGCGGAATTGTATGGCCACGTTCAAACTCACGTCTCCAGTTTGTCATCCATAGCTGGTATTCCCTCACCACCGCAGACACTTAAGCATGTCCTATACATTGAAAGGAGGAGGAAGCCTTTGGAATGAAGCAAACTATTGTAATGCTACCTCATCATTGGGCGGCGTGCAAAGCGACAACGATTTTTTTAATGAAATATTCGTTGAGAAGTAAGTCTAAATCATCAGGGTGGTGACTTTGGAAGGAAGAAAACTATCATAATGTAATCACATTCCAATTTTTATGAAATATTGGGAAGAAGTGAGCCAGCCCAGCTTGGGGGCTGGGGTTACTTGTATACCCCCCTGGATCCGATCCGCTCTTGCTGTCAGTAAATAAATAAATAAATGCTATGTTTCATACGCATTGCCGACAATAATTCATACAAAGTGAAACAAAAAAAATCTGACTTCGTTTATGTCAACAAAATTATGTAGAAATTACGGTTTGGTAAAAATTTGAGTGTTTTCATAATTTTTTATTGTTAGTTCCACAAATTCAATATTGTTAATTATAATTATATGGATATGTAAGTTTAATAATTTCCAATAATATTTTTTTTATGCCTTAATTCCTGCAAGTATTTTGTTTAAATACCAAAAACCTTCTCTTGAATAGTTTTTGTAGATTAGTAGAAAACTTGTTAAAAATGGTCCTGTTTTTACTTTTTATTTATCCCATACAATTTCGGCCTACGGGCGTACAGGAATAATAATAATTATGAATTCTAACTAAAGTATGGGTTATATACTATTTAATGTGATGTTTTTTTTTTATTGAGAGCGCGACATATGTCGCCGAGCCACCCAGAAGGAGACTAATGACGCCCATGGACATTCGGTTTCAGCGGGGGTTGCGAATGCCATGCCGGCCTGACAGGTGTCTATTCACGCCCCTCTTGAAGGACTCGACACTATACATGGAGGGAAATATGTGGGAGGGAGAGCGTTCCAGAGTTTGCCAGTTCTGTAGACGAAAGATCTGCAGGACCGATTCGTACGCATCCGCGGTAGTAGGTCCATCGTGTAGGGATGCAATCCCTGCCCGGTGCGCGTAGTGCGAAGGTGGAAAGGGGACGGCGGAATCGCGTGAAAAAGCTCCTCCGAGCACTCCCCGTGGAATAAGCGATAGAGCAGACTTAGGGAGCCGACATCCCTAGGAATTGTAGAGGTGCTAGATGCGACACTTCAGGGTCGTCCACTAGTCGCACGGCGCGACGCTGTATCGAGTCCAACGGCGCAAGTTGATATTTGGCTGAGCCATTCCACAGGTGCGAGCAGTACTCCAGGCAGGATCTAACCTGCGATTTATACAAAGTACGCCCAGCTTTTTAGAAGCCAGCTTGGCCTTACCATCGATATGGCGCCGGATGCGACAGTTCGAATCCGAAGACCCCTAGGTGGTCGCTTAATTTGAGCGAAGTGCCACCGAGATATATTTTCAATTCAATAAACATAAAATTGTATTAAAGGTGATACTTGTATATATTGTTTTGTTTCTACGAGGTCGTATAGAATTTTATTTATTACCTCGTTATATGTCAAATGCTCGTTGTATATGTATGCATAGTACTTTAGGTATTTATATATATTTTATTAACTGGCGTTGAGTGCTTAATTAATTGTAACATTTTTCTTGTCATTCCATTTATATTTATTGTCATTTTGTCATTTAGTTTTATTTATTTCGCATTGTGTTCTCGAAAATAAGAAATAACATGCATTACAAATTAAGTATGTTTAGCTACAGTTCCAACATGGACATATTCAATATTTCTTTGTCATATTTCATTATTAGATTACCCCTTGAGGACTACTATTTATTCCTACCTATCCTTACCTTGCCTACACCCATTGTATAAATTCAAATCGAAAAGGCAATGATTCATCTTCTCGCTTATGTCTTGTCAGGCATGGTGCTGGACCATCAGGCTGGTCCCGCTTCGTGTCTTCAGTGCGAGCTCGCACGACCCTCGCTCAGGTGGTGCAGGATGTGCGAACAGAAGCAACTCTGACCTTCGACTGGCTGTTCTTGCTTTTGGTGGCCGCCTTCGTCGCTGCCATAGGCCTCGTGGAGAACTCCACGGTATTCCTCGTCGCTAGCATGCTCATTTCACCGCTTATGGTAAGGCGATTCTTAGCGATTTGAACTCTCTTCTATAGATATAACTTCATAAATTATCACATCAATAGTCGTCACTATCACACAAAACTCGCGACAACAATATTCGTTATATTGGTATTTTTACCAATGGTACCGTGTGGGGCCGGTACTGTACCGTGTGGGGCCGGTACTTAAAAGAATGATCCCACAGCATCTCTTCCCATGCATGTCGTAAAAGGCGATTAAGGGATAAGGACAAGATGCCGTGCTAAAGGGCGACAGGCTCG